>JAYKAV010001234.1:989058-1004167 GCA_035582835.1 Phoebastria nigripes | reverse complement strand
TTTTTTTTGTTTTTTTTTAAAAGGGGGGGGCACTTATGTGATTGGCTGAGTTTTTTTGGCTGGGGAAAAAAAATCAATTTTCATTTAATAAATCTGTTTCCTCTCCCGGTTTCTCAAAAAGCTCTTTATTTTTAACAAATTCTGTGTGTACGTGTATAGGTAAAAAATGGAAGTGTGATGTTCATTTGAGGATGGAGTTTATATATTTAAGCTTTAATACCCTTGGGTATCTGGTAAACGGTGATGTAAATATCTCATGAACAAAAGTTCATGGGAAGAACTTTTAGAAGTAGCTGCAGCTCTCAAGACTGCAGAGCTCCATGTGAACAGGATGGATCGATGTGTGACAAGCTGAAGAAACGGGCCTTTTGGCTTTAGCCTGACTTCTCAGGATTGGTTACTGAATGCTGCTTAAAGAATCTTCTCCCTCTTGGAAGTCAGTTAGCATTTCAAGTTAAAACTTATTTCAGTTAACGCTGAGTAATTTCAAATTAAAAAAAAAAAAAAAAAGGACTGTAGCTGTCATTGCTGAAAGCTAAAATTACAGCTAGAGCAGAAGTAAATAGTCACATACCCTAAAGGCTACATGCTGTGGCTCGATAAGTTCCCACAAATCCCACCTTTTCTCATAAACAGCTTTTTCTTCCCTGGCTTCTCCTTCTTGAAAGCTTGGGTAAGTAGGAGACTATGCAGCACATCTCAAAGTTCATCAGACCCAGTTACTTAGAAGAGAACAAGACAGGCTCCAGAAAGAAGGACAAAAGCTCTTTGGTTTCCTTGAAGAGGTTTCCCATTATGGCAAGCATTTCCACACCACCTCCTTCTCAGAGTTCCCTCTGCACAGAAGGGAACCTGACAAAGCATTGAAACTAATTGCCTTTCTCCTGGATGAAGGGTCAGGGTGCTGATCTAGAAAAACTTATCCACAAAGACTGCTTTTTAGTCTGGGCAACAGCACAGAATCCCCTGATCGCTGTTAGTAGTGTTTCATTCCTGGAGACCTCTGTGGTCTATAAGTAAGTTGTGGCAGGTGAAGGGAAAGGGAAGATGCCTTGTGATTTTGTGGTGAATCTGACCAGTGGTGAAAACAGCCCTTTGTGTCTTATGGAATGACGGCACTGCAGTAAGGACATATCACAGGTCATGTGTCAGCCAGCTAACCTGACCTAAGTGGTGGTTGCTTGCTAAACCCAGGCTGTCATTAGAGTCTCAGAGATGAGGGGTGTTGGTTTTTTTTAAGGCTTTGGGACAGACTTGTCTTGTCTCAGGTAAGGGAGGTTAAGTGAGACCCAAATGATATAAGCATTCCTCATGGTGTTTTTGTTGTGTAGGTGAATGTTTCCAATAGATAGGAACAGCCCTGAGTACTATTGTTTCTGTTCGTATGTAGCTAGAAGAGCGTATAGCTATCTACATAGACACTGGTATTGCCACAGTTACCCAGCTCCAAGTCATTCCGCTGCAAAGCATTGAATATGGGACCATACACTGAAATCACTCTGAAACTGAAGCCAGCACAAAATAAGAGCCGCTTGTTAAGCGGTGCGTCATGGAGAGAACATGTGGCAACAGTTTCTCAGAACTCATGTTGGCTTAAGTGGTATCAAAGAGGAATTCAGCCTGTGGTTGTAACCTGTGCCAGGGGTTCCCAGATTTGTGTTGCTCTAATGCACAGGCAGCAGCAATAGCAACCATAGGTATTAGCAACAGCCATCATTATCAGTACTGGAGTCAAGGGCAGGTCATGAGACAGCGGCCACTGGAAATGTGCTGTTTCATGCGTATAGGAAGGTGCACCTCTAGTTTTCTGTTTGCACCCTCCCGTCATATACTTTTCTAATCCTTAAGCTACCATATTCCTTCCCAGAGGGACCCATCCTCCCTGTCCTGAGCCAAGACCCGCACTGCACCTTTTCATTTACCAAACCTGATCTCCATCAGCTTTAACTGTGCTTATGGAGATGTTTGCCCTGTGACCTGGGTAGTTCCTCCTTCAGTGATTCCAGTACCACAGCTTAGGAACCACTGGCCATATGTGTTTGTGAACATATTGAGATGATCTCTTTACCTCTTCACTTTGGGAGAGTACTTCTTTCCCTGCAACAGGTGGATCCAGCTGAGAGATGTTTCTCTGTGGGTTTTACACAAAGCCCTTGAGATAAGATTAACTTAGGAGGCCAGTCCATTGCTGAGAGACACTAACCACTGAGTGCCAGAAATGTATCCCTTGTAAACTGCATTGTGTTAGTAATGAATTAAATGAATTGCTGAAGTATCAAAACAGTGCAGGTTTGGGTGAAATATAATTTGTAAGTGGAAAAGACAGTGGTGGGTGAAAAAATCTTCAAAAGAAATCAAGCCACRTTGCCCTTTCCTGATTTTCTAGGGGTGTTTTGTTCTTTAACAGCTTTATTAGCTCTATACACGTGAGCTGACTCCAGCACAGAATTGAAATAAAAACAGTGGATAGGCACTAATGCTCTAGTGCAAAGGTCATAACTTTTTGAGTTCGCCTGTGTTCAACCAATTTAAAGAAGATTGCAGTGAAGGCAACTTAAATATCTTCATAAAATACAGACAAGCAAATACATTTAGTAAAGCATGAAAAAATTACAGAAAATAAGGCAGGGAAGTCCATCTCTCTTGTCCCAGGGCAAGACCAGATCTTTCCAGATAATCCCTATCAGATCTCTGACCTCTTAACAGCCTCTGCTGCATAGGTGAAAAGTCTCAAGGACAGGGTTTGAGTTAAGAACTGTGCATTGCAAAGCAGGCTCCTCAGAAGAACACCTGCAGCTTCAAAATACCACAGGGTGAACGTCTCGGGTGTTTTGTGGTAAAGTAAACCTTATTTACTCTTCATAAAGCTACTCGTAGGGTACTATGCTTGGTAGATCCTTGCTTCTAAAGGTAGAGTAGTACAGTATTCTTCCTCATTTTCTTTTTTTGTCTTTTTAAGGTTACCTTTGATAACGTAGGCAACCAAGCCAGAGAAAAGTGATGTTCTAATAGCTTCCCAAAAGAACTTGAAGATTTGAACTGAAGTGCTGGTAGGAAGCTAACGGATAATGATTGCAGGGCATACATACTGTAGGATGTACTTTGCATGTGAGTGAATGTGTACAGCATCCACAGGACATACCTGGGTGAACTATGTGTAGAGAGGACTGGATGCTTTATCTTCTGCTGTACTTAATACTGTACTTAGTGCAGGGAATTAAAATCCCAAAGGAAAGTCTTACCTCTTGGCATCCATGGTTTTGATAGCTTAGAGTTGAACTACAGTGTCACCAAACATGGGTTTATTTGTCCACTTAGTTTTTTAGTGAAAAACTGTTGAAAACAAGACATATCAGGATGGTAGCAGATTTGCTCAGAATTTAGAACAGTTCTCCATTTGTACAGTATAAGATGGAGCTGAAGAGGTTTTAAAAGAAATGTGAATGTGTAGTATGTTAATCTGAGATAATTCTTTAGTGACTTTGTGCTGTTTTTGTTACTCAAACGTATCTAGCATTGAAAAGATAAACTTTCAATTTTGTTTGATACTATAGTATTGCATGGATTGCCTGTGAGTGTAGTGTACCATTTGGAAACCACTTGAGGAAGCTAGAAGGTCATCAGGGAGCCTGTGGCTGTTCTCCCTGCTGGTAGGCTGCTCTCCACATCCAAGAGTAAACACCAGTTTGGCTTTCAAGAGTTGTGGTTGAACAGTTGTCCTGGTTTGTAGCAATACTTTCATTTTACAAATGGGAAAAGCCCATTTGCAAATGCAGAAGTTTATTCCAGTATTTGGTCTATTCGTATATGTCTCCTCTTTTGCAGCCTAATTGCAGACCCAGTTTGTCAGAACTCATATGGACAAAGACCTGAGCAACCTAGTTTAAGTTGGAGGTTATCCCTGCTTTGAGCTAACTTGATGGACTAAACGAAACCCAGAGATCCCTTCCAACCTCAATTATATTATTGACAGACATAGTGAATTGCTCTGGTGCTGGTTGTAGCACTTGCTTCTTAGTGGCTGGTCGTGTAGTGAGAAGGCTAAGAGCCTTTGTTTAGCTGCTGACAACTGTCTTTACCTTTAAGTCTGAATCTTCTCCATGGTAGTTTTCAGCAAATGCGTGTATTCTGTGATCTTTGCTGTATTCTTCAGGATCTGTCTTTAGGAATTCTTGTGCAAAAAAATGACAAGATAGGAGAGAGGGGGCTGGGGAAAGCAGAAGAGTGGAAGTCCCAGCACAAGAGAAGCCTTCAAAAGAACCTCTTCCTTAATTCTACATAATGGATTTTTGTTTGTTTATTTGTTTTTTACTTCCCTTTGAAGTCTTGGGTACTGTCAGATGTGGGTAAGGATTTGGCTGCATCATAGCACTGATCCTGTTTGGCAATTTTGGGGGACAATTTTTAAGCTACCCTGATTTTTGTGGTTAGTTCTGAACACACCCAGTACCTAGACTTCTTTAACATCAAACCACTAATTTGTCCAGTGAGATTCCAAACCCAGGTTTTTTCCTACCTCTTTCTACCCTTCTCCAAGACCAGAAAATGCAGTTCTTCAAAGAAGAACTTTGAAGAATCATTTCATGCTCTGACCTAGGAATATTAGCAAGAGGTGTAGGCAAGTATCTGTTTGGGTTGGGGCCAGAAGTGTTCCCATAGTGAGATTTAGTGAAAACCCCAGTTTCCTGGGCAGAAGGGTTGATGAGCCTGACTTCAGACTGCTGGAGGTATCTTGCGCAGTTGGGGCTGACCACTCGGAGGGGGTTTGGTTTTGGCTTTGCACAGGATGGTTCAGTGAAGGTGCCAGGAGGGAGCAGTTTGACCAAACACTTAATCAAATGCTAAAAGCAACGATTTCTTGTTGGGTGGCAGGAGATATCTGTGGTCTTAAAAGTTTTTCAGTAAATGCAGTTGTTCATCTGAACAACCCTTTTCCATTCTTATTTTTCTCCTCTGGTTTCCACCTAGGAGGGTTCTGCCCCAAAAGAGAGACCCAATAAGATATTTCTACTCCTTTCACTGAAGATCTTTTCCCTTGCCTTTCCTTTTGTCCTTGCTGGAGTCCCCCAGGGGCAGTGGGGTCTCAATCCCCAGCTGCCAGCCTGCATCATGATCAGCACTGTGCAGAATTCAGGCTCTTACTTTGTCCCTCTCTGCTATTTTCCAGCCATGATATTTTTCATCCCTTTCTTTCACACCCATTTTGGGAGCACTTTTTTAAGGTCTAACTCTAAGCCCAGCACCCAGTCAAAGCAGCGGGAGGATGCTCTGCATGCCAAGGAGAGCAGAAAAGTTCTCACTTGGTGTTGGGGGTGGAGGTGCATGTTAGTCCCTGCTGCCACATTGACTCAGTGGCTGTTGTGCAACCGGAATCCAGGAATCTGCATCCAGAGAAGGTAAGTGCATGATGGTTACGCAAATCAGCAGGTGCAGCCTCTCAGAGTGGAAGGATTTATGTGCTGCGTGGCCTTCAAGAAATCATTGAATAGTGTTTTAACAGACCCAGCACATCTGGGAGCAAAGGGTTTCAGAGCTGGATTGGAAGTTGGTAGTATCTACATGACTGTGACCTCGTTAAAGATAAATCTAAATAAAAAGAAGACCTTCCCAACTAATAATGTAACATATAATTTACCCAAAGTTAAAAGACTTTTTGAGTTAAACTAGGGGAGTGTTTTATAGGAAAAAATATTAGATTTAGGTATTCTTTAAGAACAGTGCATTATATGGCAAAGAACTGTGATTCTGCCCTCAGGAAAGAGGCATTTTCATAAAAGCTGATCGTTGTTCAGTGGTGAAGACAGCATTAGAAACAAAAAAGTAAAAGCAATGTGGAAGGGGAGGGAGAGTGGGGCGCAGTTAATATAAATTAGAAAAGAAGTGCAGAAAACTGGAAATGAAAAGGAAAATGTAAAATTATCCTTGGCTGCTATCTTCAAGGACAATAAAGAATTTAAACATTCTGAAACAGAAAAAGAATTGTGTAAGGCCTCTTTGAAATGGAAGTGGTGCAATTGTTAATGATGATGAAAATAAGTAGAAGCATTTAGTAAGTATTTCTGATCTGTGTTAGGATGACAGCTGAATAATATGCTAGAATCACAGGAGGATAATGAATTAATTTCTAAATTATTAGGCCTCAAGAAAAAAGTATTATTAAAACACTGACTAGTAATAAGCATTTTAGAAAGTACATGTTCAGATAACTTGCAGGCAAGAGCCCTAGCGGAGGTGCTAAGAAGATAGGTGGTTTGCAGATGGCAATTTTTAATACTGGGGAGATCCAGGACACTGGATTTTTGGCTGGGGTTTCAATATGCCAAAAGGGAAACTGGATTATTCAAGCAAAACAAACATGGGGAGTTTAGAGTAGCTTAGTTCCCCAGCTACTTCTTTCTCTGTGGGCTTAAGGTCAAGCCCTGGGGAAGATGATCCCTTTGTGTACCTGCTGGATTTATAGCTTCTCGTGACTCTTACAGGACAGAATGACACTTCAGCTTCTTTAGGGATAGGTCGTTCAGAGCCATTCAATCAAAAAAAAAAAGGGCTCTGGGTCAAAAAAGGCCACAAAGTGCTGCTGGTTTGAGAGGGAAGTGAGCTGGCTGAGATTCAAAACCATCATCCCACAAAGCAATATCAATTTTGGATTAACTGTCAGTGGGAGGTGGTAGCATGCTGGTTATTCTTGGATATTCTGTCCACTGGTGATTTAAGCTCCTGCTTACTTATGAATTAATTTCCTTTGGAAATGTTCTGAATTATGATGCAGATGCTGAAATGGTCATTCCTCTTTTGATGGGCTGGGAAGGGAGCGTGGAGTCCGTACAGCTTCAAGCTTCCCTGCTAAAGAAGAGGTATGCTCCCTGTTCAGCTTTTGTGCTTGCCATGACACTGTCCAGCTGCAGGGCTTGGATGCTCTGTAAAGAGCATGCCTGTGAGCTGAGGGAATTTTCCCACCTTTGCACCTGCTTCGAAAAAGGATTTATAAGATTAACTGTAGGAAGGTCTTTCTACATGCTGGGGCACTAACAGGGGCTTGCCCGCTATGGGCTCAAGGCCTGGATGAGATGCGAAAGCCCAGACTGCTCCTACGTAATAAATTGGAGCATAAGTGTGAGATGTTGCCTGGGGAAGCTCTTCAAAGATACAGGAAAGACATGCCTGAGTGCCACTTACCAGCCAGTGCCTTTGAGCTCCTCGCTGCAAAAGCATGCAGCAGTAAGGAAAAGCCTGTTCAAAGGAACAGCATGCCTTTGGGGAGAAAAAGAAGGCAAGGCTAAGGGTGAAGCATTAAACTAGTTCACATGCTGATTCTGCTTTGAATTGTATGATAAAAGATATTTATTGTCTATACGTCTGCACAGTCCCCCACCTCCCCATCAGCTTTGCCTCACAGCTTCTCATTTACCCTCCATTACAGCTCTGCTGTCCTCAGCTTGAATGGGTTCACCACAATGGCAGAGGTGGTAATTCCACTTCTGTTTCCTTAATGTTGCCTTGATAGGAAGGTAACTTGGCTTTTCTTAAAATGCTGGAGTGTGTTTCCCTGAATTGCGTTTGACATGTATTTTTCAAATGTACTTACATCTCCAGTGAGTGTTTTGTAATGTAAGAGTAAATGATTTCTTGGTTTTCTTCTAGGAAATGCTAGTATCTGTGAATATCGGAGAGGCTTTTGTGTTGTTAGGTTAACTCGGAGGTTAGGGCAGTCAGTTTCTGCACTCTCACACTTTGCAATTTGCACCTGATATTATTCATCACCATTCATTACAAATAAGATTCTCGGTGTAATCTTTTGTTCCTACTGTCAAGCTGGTATCTTTAATGATGATGTGAAAGCAATATTAATTATTAGATGAATGGAAGGAACAGAACTAGAAATGGAATTACAAATGGAATTATTAATATTTATGGAACCTTAATTATGCTACAATGTTTTTGTAGACCTGCATTGAAAAAGATCTGCACCATACAAGAAACACTTTCCCTGATGCGGCTTTACATAATCAATTCTTAGTATCTGGAGCTTCGAGTGAGTGATTTTTAGATTCAGCTTTAGAGCCCAGCACGGCTTTTCCGCTGCAGGGTGATGGCAGGAGGGGAGCTAGCTGAGCCCTTCCTTCTCAGCTGTCTTGCCTCAGGGTGAATCAAAGGCACAATGGCTGATTTAAATTTGTGCTACTGTTGTCTGGTTCCCATATCCTATTTCTCTCCTTAGTTTCTCACTTTTCCTGCTCTGTCCTCACCTTCTGCCTCCCACAATAGCAGGGAGTGGGAATGCAGTATATGAAACCAGTGCAGGGGAACTCTTAATCTTTCTACCTCATCTGTCTTGATCCAGTAGAGATCCCATGTTACGCAGGAAAACTTTGCCAAGAGAAGTCAGTAGCTTCTACATGTGGGAAGTAAATTCAATCCTGAAACTTTTTTGGCAAAAGCTGTTTGGAGGACATTTGTAGGGGCATACTCTGCACATGACAGGCTGTTCCATCTGTTTGCAGAACAGTTGCAGACAGTGAGAGCCGAAGAGATGGGGAGGTACAGCTGACCTCTTCAAGGGTATTGCCAAAGCTAGAAAATACAGCTCCGAAATATACTTAAAAAGACCTTCCTCTCACTTAGCTCGGCATCCATGTCTTTGCACGTCCTAACTGGCACTGTGAGGCTTGTGATGCTGATATTGTAGAAATACAGAAAAATGAAGGTCCCTTTAATTCACTGTAAGCTGCAAGCTTTGACAGTTTCTGAAGCATTTCAACATTTCTTAAATGTCTGACTGTGTTTCTGCTTACAGAATATTTTCTTTTTCTTCTGGCAGTTGTTAGGTTAGAATGTGAAGAGGAGATTTTCCTAATAGTAATATGAAAACTGGTGACAGAAAAAAGATTTTAAAAATTTAATTCTCCTATTCAGCCCCCCAATAAAAATTAGAAGATTAAGAAGAAAAGGACAGAAAATGGAATCTTCTAGTTTATCTTGTAAGACCTATTGATAGTGAATATGAATGAGCAGAGTGCCGCAGGTTCCTGCCTTTCCTCGCTTTGTTGTTAAGTGCTGCTGCAGTATGAGTGCTGTCTGTTTTATGCATTTTGCAGTTTGTACACTGGATTTGTCTTTCAGTCACTCCTTTCTATACCTGTTGCTGTTCACAAAAGTTGCTGACAGAAACATATTAGCATTATTGCAGAGGTACCTCAGACCTATTGTTTCCTTCATCTGTTAAGGATAGAGGTCCAAGGACATTCTCATTATACAGTGAATTGCAGACCATAAGAGTTGTATCTGCTCAGTAATTCCTTGTACGTGGGCTGTGCAGTCTGAAGTGTTTCATGCAATCCCTGTCCTGGGTCACTGTGAAGCCACATTTAATTTAAACAAGGGTACATTCAGCTGGCCAGAGTGTGTGTTTGGAGTTTAAACTCATGGTGGTTTCCTCCTGCGTCCATGGGGCTGATTACCACACATTCCTTTCTTTTAATTTCAGCCCTCTGCAGTTCTAGGAAAAGGTCCTTGATTAAGTACTGAGAAACCAGTCTATTTGCGGGTCTAATTTTGTTGCTTCAATTACATTACTGTATGCTAAATATAGGAAGGCACCAAGCAAATCCCAGTTCCTGGACTGAACAGGGTGTTCAAGAGCACTGTTCAAATTTAAATGGTGTGGCTTGGGCCTCTATTTAATTCTACCTAATGAACCAATTTCTCACAGAGTGTAAATCAGCACATCTACATTGATTTATAGGCAAGTAGCTGGTTCATCACAGTTTCGCACAGCTAAAAATGAGCCTAGTGCCCAACTCTTCGCTTCCTGTTTCTAACTGAAGGTAGCAGAGAGAAATGGTGCATCATGCTGGTGGAGTTTAGAAGTCCTGGAGGGACAGCAGAGTGCTTCAGTCTCTTAGCTTGTGTCTGAGAACCTAGAAATCAGCAAGTGGAAAATGTTCAACAACCTGTGAAGTGGTCCTGTAGTTTGCTGCTGACTCTACATTGCGTTCTGTGCTATTCCCTGGGTATTTTTTTTTTTTGTAGCCCTGAAATCCATGAAAGATAATGATGAAGTCTTGCTTGTCTTCTAAACATGTGCATATGGCACGTATGGCATTGCAGGGAACTTCAGAGTCCTGTGTAACCATGCAGATTTGCATTTTCCTTCTGTCCAGCAGGTGAAAAAAACACCTAACAAACAGAAAACCACAGCATTTTAAGTGCATGGAACACTTGTAATAGGTGAGAGACTGATTGCACTGGAGACAGACGTCTTATCTGCTGAACAGCTACTGTGTATCTCGGGGAACAGCTTCTTCTGCAACGCCTCTGTGGCAGCATGCCATGGCCCTGTCCTGGGGTGACCAGTTGTTCGTCTGGATTGCTTTGTGGCCCATTCATTCCTGGGCCCGTTGGCCAAGACGCCTGACAAGGGAGCCATTTTGCTGCATGCTCAGCTGAGGCCTCCCAACACAGATGTCACAGGCTTTCTTTTATTTTTCTGCAGGGCCAGACTTGAGTCTGTATAAAAGATGGTGCAAATTCTCATCCAGCTGCACTGCTGACTGCAAACTTTGCAGCAGGATTTCTCCCTCTATTCACAGCTCGGTGCTGCTGCCTTGTATTTCAAGGGCAGCTTGTGGGCAACTGTGAAACAAACTCAGTCTGATTCCTGTTTTCCTTTTTTGTGTGCCTCGAGGCTATCCTCACATTCCTCACAGCTGGTGACTGCTCTATTTCCCTGAATCTCATTCAGAGTACTGTACCTACAAGCCAGATACTTGTCATCTCTGAAAGATGTTTGCTTCCACAGAAGAATAGCGATGAGGTTACTGTCTGCTCCCTTTGCAGTCAGCCAGGCTGGGAGAAGTCCAAATATCCAATCATCCCTTGGAATTCGTATTGCATGAAGATAAAGCAGCCAAAAATAGTTTCCATGAGCTGGATGGTTCTATAGCTTTCTTGTGTTTATCTAACAGGAAAATGTTAAGAAGTACAGTAGGTCATGCACTAAACTGAGCAAAATCATGGGGCATGTGGGAGCTCACGGAGATGAGCTTATCATTTATTTATTTGATTAACTTAACCTCTCTCTGCTTGAGAATTGCCTGCAGTTTTCTTGCATTGCTCTTATGTTTATTTGATAAAAGGAGAAACCAACCCAGCTGTACTGTGAGGAATTAGAGATGCTGAAAGAGGCTTTTGGGGAGGGGAGGAGGGAGAGAGGAGAGTTTGCACAGCTCTGCCAGAGCCTTATTTTTTCCTGCCTTCCAAGAACAGGGCTGTGTTCCATCCCCTGCCGCCCCCTCAGCTGGTGCTGGGAAGAGCAGCTGAGTTTAGCTCACTGTTCCTGGAAGTCACTGAGACACCGAGCATCGAGAAACCAGCATTTTCTGTAGCAGGCTCTGCTTGAATGGAAAAGATGAGCTGATCTTCATGGCTCTTGTTCATTAGCCTGCATTAACCCTCACTGCACCAAGAGAGGCTACAGAGGCTACAAAATGTGCTCTTTTAGAAAGGGACAAAGGCTTTCTTCGTTCATTGGGACCATGTGTCCGGAAGCCACTCTGAAATACAATGTCACATTATCAGCCAAATGTATCCCTGATGTAACTCAGGTTCACTAGATTTATGCTAGGACCACTTTTTTTTTTTTTTATCTTGCCTATCGGAATTGAAGCACGAGCAGCTGTTCAGCCAAGCAGACTGCTCCAGTGGCCATGTCCTCCCTGGGCTCTGCGCTTCAGTAAGGAAAGTGCCTGTTGGACTGCAAAGAACTTCTCAGCCACAGACTTCCCCAAAATTGTCCTGGTTCAGGTATACCTTGAGAGGGTAGTAGCATGGTGCTGTGTACTGATGCACAAAATGTTTGATAATGTGCTTTAAGAGGCATATAAAGGCTGTGTGTGCCGTAGGGTAAATTCCAGTCAGTTAAATGAAATTACTTATATGGGGGTCTGCATTTGTGTTACAGATGAGGAGGAGGAGTTTGTAGTTTATAATCTTGTAATTTGGATTCTGTTTCTTGCTGCATGATTGGGGCCAAGCACTGTTCTCTGGTGCCTCAGTTTCCCCTATGTGTAGTATAGGATGTACTGATACTGTGGTATCACTGGGGATTGTGAGGGTTTATTAATGCCTGTGGGGTCCCCAGGCAGAGAGCTCTCTGGAAACACAAGCTATTACTGGGTCACTGGAAATGCACTGGCTCATTTGCTTCTTTCTTCAGGCTGACTCAAAGCTTGTTATTCCACAGCTGTGACTGTGACAGCCGTAGCCCCAGTGACAAATTTATCCGAGTCTGATGGCTGTGATGAATCTTGTGAGATCCAGAAAACAGCTAAAGGTGACCCGAACATAGCACATGTAGGCATTTCTATTGCTATTTCCATGGATGCAATTAGCCGACGATGAGTAGTCCAAAGGTTTTTCTCTTTCAGTGTTTTTGGCTTGCTTTATTCAGGGGAGAAAGAAAATCCCTTCCTTTCCCTCTGTGCCTAAAATTGGCTTAGGCTTCTCGCTTGACAGAGGTTGTCAGGTTGATTTTGGTCAGCCTGGGGGCTTTACTTTCTCAGTCAAGCTCTGATGAGGGCTGGCCCCTGATTTCAGCTCCTTAGTGCATTAATCTGGGAAAAAAACAAACCCGCCCTGAACACCAGCATAGGCATCTGTCAAAGTACACACAAAGGAGGAGGGAATGAGAAGGTGTTGGGGTAACCTGGGATGTCAAATTCCCTGTTTCTAAGCTGGCACTGGTAGTTGCATGTAATGAGATGACTTTTTGAGATTATTTTTGTGCCTGTGCAGAGTTCATGGAAGTGACTGATTTTTTTTCCTGGCATTAGGGGGTGAAGGAAGAAGGGCTGAAGCACTGGGATCTTATGAGTCTCTGCTTTGCCCCATCCTGTCCCCTAAAGGAATTTACTGCTGTTCAAGTTTCAGGCTTCATAGTCAGCAACCTGTAGTATTGCAAGGCAGAGAAGAGTCTGTGGTGTGTGAATCCTGTCCGAGAGTGTGGCCTCTTTGGAGGGAACTGAGAGAACAACCCTATCTCCTGCATTCCCTCTGCCACCGCCATGGAAGCACTGCGGTTTGGGTAGTTGCCTGGATAAACAGCGGTGGGGAGGTTTTTCTACTCGAGCACGTATTCTGGGGAAGTAACGGCACAGTGCTGGAGGCTGCCTGCTGCCTCTGGTGTCTGCAGAGGTGCTGAAGGTGCTGTCGGTGGCGGTTCCCTGCATGCGCTGCTCAGCCCTTCTGTTGCGTGTGGTCTCGTTTTGGTTTGTGCAAATTCTTGCTACAGCGTGGGAAGTTGCCAGAGCCGTGATGTTCATGCTGCTGATGAGCCTGTAAAAGTTTCTTTGTTCAACTGCCTCAGTTCTTGGAATTGATCTAGGCCAGGCAGCATCTTGAAAAACAGTAACTAGAAAAATAAACTCTTCCACCTGATGCTTTCCTATTAGCACAGACTCAAAGGGAAAAACAGAGCCGCTGCAAAAGAGTGCAGGCATCCTGTGTGGTGAGGAGGTGTCAGCAGCTGAGTCAGGCTCACAAAACATAATTTAAACAAAAATCCGTGAGTACCTGCTCGGCTGGACACAGCTTCATCCCTGTACTGTGCCCACAAGGTGGGTGAGTGTTGGCAGGGGGCAGAATAACTAACACACACTTATAAAGCACAATATCAATAGTTTCGGTCCTTGCACTGTGTGGCCTTACAGATACGGCCTGCAGGAACAAAATATAGTTGTCCTATTTCTGAGTAACAGACTGATCACAGTGAAATAAGGAATTACAGTATAGGGTTTCACTGAACCCGTGATAACAATCACAGATTTCCAGCAAATTGGTTTTCCAGCAGCCTTGATTTTTCATGGGTGAGGGATAAAAATTTCCTTTGATTTGGGTTTTATGATAAAAATGTTACTTTTTTTCTTACCAGAAGTTGTAGGGTTGGTTGCCTGCTCCCCTGTGCACAGTTCTGATACACAGCTCCTCTTCCCAGGCTCGGTAGCCCTGGGACGTTAGGTCATATGAGCTGTGACATTTGTCCTAGAAATACCAGGCTTGAAACTTAAAGTATTCATTATTATTTCCATTACAGAACCATTTAGCATTTTGCAGTCTGGGATGCATTTAATGTTACAGGCATATATTGTCCAGGCGGCTTGCATTTGATACCAGCAAGGCAAGCAAAGGCAGAAAAGGGACCTGGAGCCCAAGGATGCACAGTAGTTTGTCCCAGGATAGCTGACAGGTCAGGACAGAAATGGAAATAGGCTTTAGGTCTTCTGACATCTTCACTGCCCCTCAGTTGGGGGTAAAAGTGTCTGAAACTGATGGTTTGATCACTTCTGGCTCCTGACTCAAACATAAATAACGTAACAAGCTTGCGTTTGAAAGACTGTATGGTATTTTTTAGTGCCATGTTGTGCACGGTTAGGACTCCGAAACAGTGCTTGAAATACAGTTTAGATCTGCTTCAGATGGACAGAGCCTCTGTGCAGCTGCAGCCCCAGAGTGTGGTGTTGGAGCGTGAAGCTCTCCTGGGAAGCACAGAACAGTCCCTTCTGAAAATGATACTTCTTGAGAGTGAATTTTCTGTATAACCAGGTTGGATTTCCCTAACTTGTGCTGTGTTTGTGATTGTTTAGTGGATTTTGACACTGGTGAGTTGGGACAGGACGGGGCCTTTTCTGACTCTGTGACAAGTTTTTGTGAAAGCCCATGTGTAGCAGCAGCCTGTGCTCCGGTGTGCGCGTATGCCAGCCGTGCCTGTGCTGGGACAGTGAGCGCTTCCTTCTCTCTCTGTTCATATTCAGTAGTTTGTTTGCAAAAGCAATTTTGTAGGCATGGTTTTGTCTCTGGGGAGCAGAGGGTGGGAGTTTGGAAGTCCAGCTGGCATCAAGCTCCCCGAGATGCCTGGGAGCTTTACTTGTACAGCAGAAATTTCCAGAAGCCTACTCGTGTCCCGAGACCCCTTTGCACCAGGTGCTGTACTGACAGAGGCAAAGGGCTGAGCTTGTGAGTGCTAATGCTGCTCGTGCCTGCATTCATGGTGAGGAAACAAGGACAATCCTGTATGGCTGAAAAAGAGTGATTTTTGGTTTGGTTTTTTTGTTGG
>JAYKAV010001234.1:896958-989001 GCA_035582835.1 Phoebastria nigripes | reverse complement strand
TTTTTTTATCTTGTTCTACCCTCCTGCTTTAGGGCTCTGGTTGTTTTTCAGGAATGGCCCTTACACAGATGAACAGAGACTCAGAAATGCGAACTCTGGCTCTGGTGTGTACTGAGAACTCAAAATGGATGGTGGCCTCTTTCCCTCAGTGTAATGTTTCTTTGCTCTCTCAATCCCAGGGGCTTTTTGTTTTCGCTGTACCTTCCTCATCACTCCTAAGGGACTCTCCCTATGATCTTTTCTCCATCCTCTCTCTGCCCTCCTCGCTTCCCTTGCTCAGCCTACACTCTCGGCTTCTTTCCTCCTGGTATCTCATGTACCTCTCTCCCCGACTGTCCCCTCACCAGTCCTGACCACACAGACTGTCTCTTCCCCTCCTATTGCCACCACATTTGTCCTCTTCTTCTTCCTCAAATTCTCTCTTTCTTAAATTGTCCCCTCTRCTTTATAGCTGGTTCCTCTGTCGCTTTCAAGTACTTATGTCCTTACACTCTCTGTGAAAGAAGAACAAATAGACTAAACAAGAGGTTTGCCAGGTCTTTGCTGTGCTCTTGATAAATTCAGTGCTTCTGTAGCTCCTCGTTCTTCTGACAGCGCAGGCAGGGAGCCCAGCATCCCCCCCTTCCCACGCGATGAGCTCACAGGGAGCTGTCACAGTTTATTCTAAGAAATCAGCTAATGTACAGTACTCAGCAGAGGCACCCCTCCCCTGGGAGGATCAGCAGAATTAGGATGTGCAGCAAGTTATCTTGGGGATTACACAATCTTATCACCTCCTCCAGGGCGCCGGGAGCGGAGAGCACCATGCGCTCTGAGTCACACTTCCCCCTGCAACAAGGTACAGGTTTCCTGACTCACTTCCTCCCAGGACTTCTGTTTCCTTAGGTCTCTGCACCAACATCACAAGCAAAAAAAATGTGACAGAGACAGGGAAGTCAAGGCAGCCGTGGCCTCCAAGCCATGGTAGCGTCTGTCCCGTGCTCCTCCCATGTCTGTTCAGACTTTGGGTGGGAGGCCAGTGCTGCTCAGCAGGCAGTGCACAAAGAGCCACTCACTGCTCAGTGCTGGGGAGGCAGTAGGAGTTTTATTTGGCTTGCTGAGACAGCTAAGGACCTAGCTGAACATTTTCAGCTGTGTGGCTGGTTTGTATTTTTTAACTCTGAAACACCCCATCATACATTTACAAATGAAACACATACAAGTGATCACCCTCCTGTGGTAGGCAGCTTGTTCCTGTATCATCTGAGTCTGGAAGGGAGAGAATGGGTGGGAGCTGGGAGTGGGCAGAGCTGCTGTGGCACAAATCCTGCCCTGGGAGCCAGCTGGTTGCTAAAAGCAGATATTCTAGGCAACGATGGTGGGCTTGCTGCTGGCTCTTTGAGAGCTGGCACCAGCCTAAGCTATCTCCAGCATCAGGGGGATGCTCCGGTAGTTGTTAGCTCTCTGCATACTTACTGTTTTTCTTTAAGCCTCTGCCTCTGGATTCATAATACTCTCTCGTGATGAGATAGTCTATGATTTTTTTTTTTTTTTTTTTTTTAAAAAAAAAAAAAAAAAACCGAAGAAGATTCTCAGCCCTTGTAGTGACAGGGAGAGCTTGGAAAACATGACTCTCTAAAGGGTCAACAGTCTAAAGGCCAATAACCAGCCACATGCAACCGTTCCACCCTGACACCCCTACTGCTGGTATTTCAGTCTATTGATTTCTTGAGACCTGACTCCCGGGTTCAGAGCGCTTGGAATAAGCCTTGTGTCAGTTGCTCACCTACTTCGGTGGAGTGGGAGGGGAGTGCTGAGTTACTGGAATAGCTGTCTCTTCAATACCTAGAAATATTCTTTCTCTCTGCATCACAGCCTAGTTTTAGAGCGCACCGTGTGACATAAATTAAGTTCAAGTTGCTAGTCATCCCCAGGGCTCAATTTTGTCAAGCCTTTATATTAGAGAAAGGATCTGTATGAGGCCTAAAAGGTCCTGCTTATCTCCACAGTGACCTGCCTGGCAGTGTGCATTTCCAGAACACGTTGATAGAAAGTCAGAGCCCGGTTTGGTGTAGCACTCCCATGCAGAGCTCTAGATCAGGCTGCAGCAGCTGGTGGACTTCCTGACGTCTGCCCCCGATACCACCCATGTGCGCTTTTAAGCCAGTAATATAAAGTCATCCTACTGACCCGCTAGCTTGTGTCTCCCTGCTGTCAGAGAACAAGCGAAAATGTACAGGCCTTTCCATTTTTTTTAATATGGCTTCCTTGAAAACACTAGAAGGAGCTTAAAAGAGAGTAAATGTGACACCCGGTTCCCCTGTTTATTTGTGTGCTTGTAGTTTGGCTGAAAGACAGGAGAGGGAGGGGTGACTGTATGAGACTCCACCTGGGACTCCTTCCTCCTACCCAGGATGTGCATTGTTGAATGAAGATTTACTCGCACTAGTTAGGGAATAAGTTGTCCCAGGGAACTGGACGTGGGTTACTTCTTTGGGAAGTTTGGCTTTCTCTACAGGTCAGTAGGACGGCATGGGACGACCAGGCTCCATTGAGATGCAGGCAACTTGCGTTCTGCCTCACAAATTAACATTTTACAAGGGATGAAACACTTTGGCTTGGGTTGAGCATATAGTTTTCTGTTACTCTGGCAGCAGAGATGATAGAAAGGTCTTTTTTTTCTTTTTTTTTCTCCTTCCTTTCTTTTTTTTTCTCCTTCCTTTCTTTTTTTTTYCTCCTTCCTTTCTTTTTTTTTCCTCCTTCCTTTCTTTTTTTTTCCTCCTTCCTTTTTCTTCTCACTAGCAGGAGCATACACTGCTCATCTTGTTATCTATTAATAGCCTAGGAATGCTGCATCCCAGCAGTGATGGGCCTGTGCCTTAGCCAGGAGATAATAGTCATGTTTTTCCACTCGGTTACAGGTATACAAAGCCAGGAATAGTGCTCATGCAAGAATCACAAAGTCAAGTACTAGTTTGAGAGTCTTGCAGGAAGGAAAGATACCAAAGGTTCCCCAGCTTTAAGCTTTCAGAAGGGGGAAAAAGGAGAGCCTGCAGCACACCTGTGTTTGGAGAACAGGAGTAAGAGCATTGGCCTCTGCTTTGGGYGGAGGGAGATGGGTTTGGGAGTCTCAGCGGCAAGGGAATAGAGGGCCCTGTTGTGGAATATCCCAGTGAGTGTCAGGTTTATTGCTGTCGAAAGGAGGGATTACGAATGTGGTCAGATCTTAACTCTGAGCATGTGGGAAGACTGGCATCTCCTCTCGGAAATATGTAGCAGCTGATTACCGTGCCCATTTTTGTATGTGCATTTGTGACTGCATTTTTTCCGTTTCTTTTTGCCCCCTGTTTAGTGACCTACAATCTTTGGCCTTTAAACAAAAAAGCTATACAATATAATAGAGTGTTGAATTTATATTAGGAGTGTCATAATCTTACTGTAACTGCTATAACTGTATCTTAAAGGGCCTCTTTAGCAGGAGAAGCCTGACCTAACACAGCTAGTTCTACCGCAGGCCTCTCTTCCCCTATACTCCCACAGGGTAGCTTGTGTTTTAGGACAGGCAGTGTTGTGGTTTAACAGGAAAACCAGGACAGGCAGTCAGGTGGATATGAAGGGCAAGGAATGGCTTGTATGTGCCCAAGCCATCGTGACTAGCGGAGGAGAGGCTCCTCTGCTAACTTTGGAAAACAACCAGTTTGGCTCTAGCTGTCCCAAGTTCAGAGAGGTGGAAGGATTTTGTAATAGCACCTGGTCTTATTCTTCCTTTCACCTCTGGTACCCCCAAGTACTATCCTGGAACACTGGGAGTTTATCCCCCGTCTCTGCGAGGATTTTCTCTGAATATATCTGATAGTTAAAGAAGTAATTTTACAGTCTTGTCTTATGCTTATGGAAAGAGTCCTTGCTTGGCAGCTCTTGCAATCTAAATAATGCAAGATAAAACCACAACAGATAAAACACAGGGCACGAATCGAAGGAAAGGTTAGCAAGAGGACAATTTAGACATAAACCAATTTAGACATACTGAACTAAATTTTTTTTTTTTCACTGGAAAGGTTGAAAATAGTGACGTGGGGAGAGGACTTTCCTTGGAGGCTTGCGCTGAGTTTGCAGATCTGGCCAGAACAGAGCCCTTTGCCCAGCTGCTTCCATGCCTCCATCGGCTAAACCTGCACAGGGGGAAAGTCTGTGCAGCAAACAAAAGGCAGCTTTGACGTCAAGACCTGGGACCGTTGCCCTGACACTGGGAGGTGGAGCGCAGAAAGGAATCCGCAGCTAATAGGCTCTGGATTGGAGTGCACTTTGGCAGAGGGACAGCTACTACCCCTTCTTTCCAGGAATAATATTGTTTATTTCTATCTCACTCTCTCTGGCTAAAGTTACCCTAGTCAGGTTTCACTTCACCTGTCTCTGCCATAAAGTCATCAGAGCCCAGGAAAAATCTAATCTGCAGACTCCCCATTCTCCGTACCTTCTTCCCTGAAGAGCTACACTGCATATTTATTTTGTTTCTTTGCTTTGACAAGTTCATGACTGCGACTTTCTCTTATTGAAGCTTTTGCTGGTACAATTTAATAAACACGTACACATGCAGTTTGCTATGTTTGTGTGTGGCTGCACACATATGCGTAGATGTTCAAGTAAGTATCATTCCTGCCTGCTAAGGAGGAATGGTCTCTGCGGCTGCGTGTACGTACATAGAATTCACTGTGTTAACAGCAGCGGATATTTCTGGTTTGCGCAAATGGCTCTGTCCTGGGGACGAAAGCTTTGTTCTGGGAAGTTTCAAAATGTTGCAACGCAATGCGATAACAACCTGAAGTTCAGTGGATTTGTTATACGGTTTTGATTGGCTCTGGATTTGTTAAAAAAGGCACTATTTTTACATCAGTTTCAGGTTGCCAGCCTTTCCTGGGCAGACTTTACAAACTGTTGAGTCATGGACCAAACCTTTAGTAAACTGTCCCGTATTTTCTGTTTTATTCATCTTTCCTAGCTCTGCAGTTCAGGTCAGTGAGTGTTTGCCCCCATGTGCACTTATGAACACTGTGCAGCCTTTGAAAGTTTAGGAGCTGAATCCCAGCCTCTGGACAGGATGGCAGAGGCACTCTCAGGTGTAGCTGTATTTGGCTGTGTATGAGCCAGGAGGAGATGAAGGGGAACTTTATGACCAGCTTTGGAAAGCTTCACTCAGTAAATCAAATGCAAGTTTGTCTCGGAGTCCTATGACTTGTAATCCCTAATCACTTGTTCTTTAGGTTGGCTGTAGGGAGCAACCTGTAAATAAGCATTCCCAACACTGCACAAGGCAGTACTGCTACTCAGACTGTTATAGTTACGGACTTTTTCACCAACTCTTATTTAACCCTTCCGAGATTTGAGATCATAGAAGTGCGTTGCCACTCTCTTTATGTACGCATGCGATGGGAGTGAGAAGTATCGAAAATAGGTCTATGAGATATTAATGGTGTGAGAGTTTATAGCTCTTTTTGATATTTTTGAGTTAAATTCACCCCTTTAAAATACATGAGTTCATTTTTTCCATTCGTGGTCAGTTACTCTAGATTGTCCCTGGTGAGATCTGAGTTGCTTTGCTATGTTGGCGGTCATTTGCTTCCCCCTCCCACCTCAAATTTGAGTGTTAAAATCATGGAGATTATCTATGTCCAAAAAAAAAAAAAGTCTAAATTGAGTGTTCGGCAGCTCCTCAAATAGGAAGATTTAAAAGGGGTTGTTTTTTCCTCCTAGTTCCTAGCACAAGCCTGTTGCTCTCATCTTACGACATGCGCTTGAGGATCTGCAAGTTTTCAAGCTCAGTTCAGAGCTGTCTCTGCTTCTCTCTATACTTCCCTAATCTGAATTCCTCACTGTGTATGTGTTGTAAGAGTTCCTTTGTGTGTCATTCTACACAGAAGCCGGATCCTGAGAAGCAGTAAAAAACTTCTTTTTAAAAAATGAGGTTCCTCTTACAATCTCTTGCCCCTGCTGTATGATCGGGTGGTTGGCAGATGAGTGATTCTGTTCTTGTCTTGTCTGATTTCCTGGAAGAGCCTGGCTGCTGGCTGAAGTGACCGCAGGAAAGAGGATGGGAGGGACTGTCTTGCAAAAAAGCTGGTGGCAGATGAGTGCTAACGGATCAGAAAGAGTTCTTGGATCTAGTTTAATTTCCCTAGCCTTCCTAAGAAAGGGAGGAGAATGAATGCAGCTCTCCAACGCTGCACTGTTCCAGCTGCCTTCTGCCCTTCCTGATAGGCACTAGCTCAGTGTTTCCATGTTGAGCAACAAAGAAGATGCTCCGGTCTGGACTTAAAGCATCTTAACACTTTAGATTATACTGTGGTTTCTYGCTCTGTTTTCCACTGCATTTTAATTAGAGCTTATATTATGTTGTCACTTAGAGCCTTTGTCGTATCTTTAGACTGCACTGTGAGAAGAGAAGGGGCCACCCAGGTGTTTCGGCAGCAGAGAAAGGCAAGGTGGGGCACTTGGAAACACAGGAGAGGACTTGAAAGATGAGCACACTGGCTGCATGCTTCTGATTAACTGATTGGCAGTGAAGTAATTAGCACTGGCACACTGCCATCACTGAGTATTGATGCAATTTGCTTGGATCAGGCTTTCAAGGTTTTTTGCCCAAGTCCTGGTCCTAGCAACCCCACTGGTGAACTGCAGTTTGTCACAGTAGAGGGGAAACTGGTGTGATAAATCGTATGGCTGCCCAGCTATGATAGCTGTAGCTGGGGGATGAAAACAGGCAAGTGGAGAATTTCTAAGTATTGATAAAGGCAAATCCTGGCAATCAAAACCCTGTTTGGAAACCAGCTCTGTGGGAAATGGCTTTGGATTTTATGCTAGCTGGGCAGAAATACTTGCTGCTGATGCGTATAGAATTAAGCCCTGAGAGGTGAGCCTGTGACACAAGTGGTTTGCTGGAAAAATGTAGCAGTTACCTTAGTGGTGGCTGAAGAAGATAATTGAGAAATGGGCTATGTCTGTTTGGACAGACTTTCATTAGGTTTCGTGCTCAAACTCTGAGAACCCAGAAGAAATAGGGAGGGGCATGGAGAACAGCAAGAAAGGGAAAGATGCTTTTTTGTTGGTGTGGGGTTTTTTAAATTTTTTTTTAACCATGCAGTGGTATGAGGTCAGGCAAATGACTGACTGCACTTGCAGTGGCTGTTCCTTTTAGTTTAGAACATGTTTGTGCGTTTATGTTGGGACCAGAAGAAAACAGGGGCAGATAATTGGGGGGAATAAAGGATATTGTAAGTCCCCTGTGGAAAATGGGTAAGATGGGGAGGGAATGTGTGATAAAAGAATTGAGAAGCTGAGGGAATCTGTGAAGTCTAGAAAACAACTGAGGAGCTACTTTATTTTAAAAAGAAAGAGTGGAAACAATGCAGGATGTGAAAAGGGTRAAAACGGCAACTGTGAAAGAAGAGAGTGAGTGGAATATGGCCTGAATAAAACGGGGAAAGACAGCAGCAAAAGTGTGTGAACTGGTATGGTTTTTACATTTGGTTCTGTATTTTATTGAATTTCCATGGCACCAGCTAATGTCAGACTGCTTACTCCTTTCTCTGCTTTACATTGTGTGCAAATGTGCGGGAGCTTTTTTGAAAACTGCCGGGCGTACAACTGGGGTCGCTTTGACCTCAGTGAATATTCACAGCATCTTCCCATCCTCCATCCTCTGTGCTGGGGGCAAATTCTTCACTGGCTCATCAGGAATTCGGGGGGTAGTTCCTAAAGCTTATTGCAGACCTGCTCTTCTCTCCTAGATGCTTCCTTTCTTACACCTCCATCGCGTGGGACATAGTGTAAGAGGCAGGTGTCTGATGCTGTAGCAATAATGAGCAAGTTTAATCACCATCTTGAGGATTAGGTATTATTTATAGTTTGTGCAATTAGGCCTTGATGGCTGCAGAAACAGTACATCCATAACGAAGAAGTAAGAAAGGAACGTCTTGTTCAGCTAATCAGGTGTTCTCTGAGAAAAGGTGGAAGCTCTGTGGTCCTGTCGTAGGCAAGACAAAGCAGCGGCACAATTAAAGTTGTGGACAAGGAATTAAGGACAACCACTTCCCAGACTTGAGTACGGCTCTGTGTGCAAATTGGCAGCAGTGATGGTACACTCTGTATTAAGAGGTCAATACACAAAGAAAGGGTTATGTACTCTGTTTCTGCAGTTTTGCATCGCCTGGAGGGTGGAATCACATCTGTTTTGTTTTTCTTGTGTTTTGCTGCTGGGATTCAAAACTTCACTGGTTTGGCTAGCAGAATTGGAGTGAAGGATAAAAAATAGCTGGTTTTCTAAATAGAAAGAAAAAATGGTTTTCTTGGAGTGCTTCCTGCATCTTTCTTCTCTCGTATCAGTAAAATCACCTAACTTGCTTTGCCTGAATATTTAGCTGTATCGTCTGTAACTTAGTAGCCATTTGAGTTACAGCAACTGTAACTTAAAAAGCAGATTTAAGACATTTTCTATGTAGCTGTATGCTTATTATAAATATTACATATTTATACCTCATATACCATACATTAATACTTAATAGGTTGGTTTCTACTAGGCTCATCGTAGTAGAGCTGAGGAGGCCGAGCTGCTACCTTCTGCAAAGAGTTGTCCTTAAAGCTGYTGCCCAGCTCATTTGATGCTGTTCACCTGTCACTTGAAAAGGGATTTCTGCTTATATAATGTTGGTGCAGTCAGAGGGGGTTAAGAACATGGTTAACCTTTTCACGTATCTGCCATCTGGGGAGAGTTTAGGATCTGTTGTATTGTAGTCTCAGTTTTAGAGATGATTACTCAAGGAAGCTGCTTGGAATTTAACAGGAGGAGCTAAATGAGGAAGGAGTGAATATAACTCAGTACGCAGGTGGGAGGAGGAAGAGCATCACCTGTCAGCCCCCACCCAAGTCATTCAAAGACTCAGAGAAACTGTTTGCAACTCATCACCTAGGGTACTGGTTGTCAATACTTTTGACATGAGTAACTCAAAACTTTCCATCAGAAAGTCCTCCTGACAGTAGGCTTCCTCTAATGAGTCATTTTTCATGGATGTCAGCAGTAATTCATGGAACCCCCCCAAGTTCTGAGGACTGCAGCCTGAAAACCACTGGTGTAAGACAGCTTGATGATGCCTCTGGTGACATCAGTGTGTATTTTATCGTGTCTTTTCTTCTTCCCTTTCTGTGTCAGAAGGGGGCTTGGATCTGAGGGAAGTCGGGATCTGCATTCCCATGTGGTCACTGTAGTCATTGTGCTGCTGGGTCAAAACCAGTGCAGGTTTGTCCAGAGACAGTGTTGGTGGGACTTCAGCATCAGCTCATGTCCTTCCCCATCTGGCATGCTCTGACCTCTAAAGGTGTCTCAGGAGTGTGGAATTTTGCCAGTTGTTCTCCGCTTGGGTAGGGAGGGATGGTTTCCTTTGCAGTTGTTCCTTCTGGAAAAGTGAGACCAATTTGAGGACCAATGTCAGGCTCCCAATCCTTTTGATTTCTGGCTGTTTCCGTGGCCACTACAAACAGAAAAAGGACTGTCACCAAACACACCATGGAGTTTGGGGATGTGGAGAGTAGGACAGACTGCCTTTTGGGTAGTGCGCATGCTTGATGGCCTGTTTTTACAAACCACGGCGCTGGGTGTGTAAGTACATGAAGTTCCAGCCTGTTGAGGTTTCCAGATAAAGTAAGCTGATAAGCCATGCCAGTATTTTTTTGGCTCCCATGGAAAAGGCAGTGTTGCACATGACTTGCTTACTGCAGCTTCTGCCCACCTATTTAAAGTAGTACGTGAGCACAGTAGCCCCAGGTATGTGATCTGTAATAACAGTATCATAGAATCATAGAACAGTTTGGGTTGGAAGGGACCTTTAAAGGTCATCTAGTCCAACCCTCCTTGCAATGAGCAGGAACATCTTCAACTAGATCAGGTTGCTTAACTGACATCTCCAACTAGATCCGTACTTATTGCTAGAATTCTTCTGCACAGATCAGTGTGAATAACTCCCTGGATGTGCCTGACCTGTCTGTGATCGAGAGGATCAGCAGTGTGTTCTGGGAACATTGTAAAGTCTAGATCTTGACATTTTCTTCTTTTTCCTCATGTGTAATAAATAATTTTTAAAAAAGCTGTTGAGAAGGATGTGGAATGAGACTGAAAGCCTTCTGTCTTCCAAAAGCCCCCCCCCAGATATATGTAAACAGAATTAAATATTTTTCATTGCAACTGTCACACTTGGTTTAAGATCACGAAGGTGAAAGTCCATAGTAAACTTTCTGTGTTACCCAAATATGCTTCTTTGACCTTATGAAAACCAAATAAACACACTGTATTGTGGCCTTGGGGACAGGCCAGGAAAAATTCTGTAAATGGAGCAATATCATCACCTTTCGTTGCAGTGCAGATGATTGAAGGAAAAACGTGTGCTGTCAGAGCAGGGAAACCCATTTAGTTTATTTACTTTCTTTCAGCTCCTAATTTTCATCCACCGTGTTCTGGGTTTTTCTGGCTGTTATTTTTCAGCCAGGCGCTCTGAGAGCTTCCTTCTGAAAACCCTAAGTCTGTCTACAGCTAAATGCTGTGCTGGGGAAAAGACAGACTGTGGGCCAAATTCTTTCTCCATCACCTTGGCACAGTTTTCTTGAAGCAAGGGAAATTGCATGTGATTAGCTAAGAAGAGAATTTGGTCCTAGACATGTCTGGCTCACACTATAAACATCTAGTCCCTAGAAATAAATTTTATAGCTAGGTGTGTGATGGGCTGTACACACAGCTGCTTACAGCGGAGTTAGGAGCCGAGGTGGCTCCATGTGAATGCTTAAGAAAGCCATGACACAGAAAAGCTGTGATATAAAATGAGCGCACTGTCAGAAGTGTGATGCCTAGCAGCAGCTTTTGTACACAGCCGCCGTACAGGGAGCTGGTAATGGAGATCATTTCACGGAGATCATTGAGGGTGGTGAGGCAGTGGAACAGGCTGCCCAGAGAAGCTGTGGATGCCCCATCCCTGGAAGTGTTCAAGGCCAGGTTGGACGGGGCTTTGAGCAACCAGGTCTAGTGGAAGGTGTCCCTGCCCATGGCAGGGGGGATGGAACTAGATGATCTTTGAGGTCCCCTCCAACCCAAACCATTCTGTGATTCTATGATCATTCCCAGCGTAGATTGCCTGTGTTAGGCTCAACCTAGTTTAAACCTCACTGTTGTGTGGCAAATTTCCTTCTTAGTGATATTTGTTACCCCGATGTTTCCTGGTATAATGTGTGCTGATGCTTGGAATGGAGTTTCGGCYTCTTGCAGAGTCATTTTCAAATCCAGGAGCTGGAATTGCTGAAAGCAAACCTGAGGTATGGCAGGAGCAGGGAGGCAGCGCCGGGCAGAGGAGCTGGGGGAGAGGTGGGAGCTGCTGCTGCCAGCTGCCAGTCCAGACAGGCTGCAGCTGGGCTCATCCCGCACTTCCCAGCACTTAAAAATAAGGTAAAAATAATCCTCCTGGGATTCATGTGAAAAAGGAGAGGAGGATGTCTGGAGTGCTGAAGGGTCTGTGCAACATGGCCTCTTTCCTGTCATCTTTCCTCCCCCTCCTCTGCCCCTCTTCTCCCCGCCCCCCCGCCCCAGCCCTGGGGGTGAGTGAAGGCCCAGCGGTTCTAGGAACAGCTTGAGCCAAGTCAGCAGGCGCCAGTTCTGGGAACCATGGCTCCGGGCCCTGCGGGACGCTTCAGGGAATTCTCGCTGCCATTCCAAGGATGGCAAAAGAGCTTGTCCAGTGACCTGGGGCTCCCCAGCGGCAGGGGGCAAAAGTTTGGAGTCACGCCATGGCACTGGGAAGATTACCAGAGACACAAGGGCCTGGAGATTTATGCCCCACTCAGAACTGTACTACAGTAAGTTGTTTGGCTTCTTGGGGGAGAGAGAGAAAGAATTTGCTACACAGGAGATACCAGTAGTGACCACAGGAATTTAGAAAAGGGATATGGAGTTAAAAGGTCAAAATTTCCCGCCATCAGTCATCATCTCCTTGGTAGGAGTTGGAGAGGGTGCCAGAAGCTCAGACAGAGATTTCAAGACCCTGAAACCTCCCACAACCACATGACCTTGAATAAATGAAACAAGAAGCAGCAAATCGAGGTTGAGCCTGGCTTGTGCTGCTGTCCTGCACTTTCTGCTTCCCAGTGCTGTGGCTCCCACCAGTTATTTGCCTGTTCTGGGTTCAGACCTGCTGCATGTCCCCTCCTTCCAGAGCAGGAGACGATGGGAACTTTTCTCCCAAGCCCTGCAGAGCTTCTAAGGAAAACACTCAGCATGACACTGACAAATTAATATTATTCTTACWGCCCGTTTACAAGATAAAATAATTTCACATGCTGCTGGCAGCCTGGGAGGAGTGAATTTCTCACAGCCCTGGACTTCAAATACATCTTCTACATGTGGTTACTGAGTTGCTCTGGATTGGCTTCAAATTAGCAGAGATTTGAGGAGAGGAAATGTTGAAGTTGGATATTGGCTTCCAAGGTACTTTTATAAGTCACTGTAGCAATGCTGCAGGCTGCAGATAGTGCCTGCTTTTTCTGGTTTTGTGTAGTGCACACATGGAAGGGTTGCTTTCCTGGAAGAGGTGGTCTAACCCACTGTGAGTTGTTCAAAGAGAGGAGGCAAGGAGTCACATTTTCTGGCCTTCTCCTAGGCCAGACCAGATGGGTCCCTTAGGCCTTGACATAATCAGTGCCATGAATTTTATTGGGATATTATCATTCTGCACACTATTTCAAGTCTAGTCCTACTCTTTGAAAAGTCCTATGAACTCTGTTCCATCTCTGACCCTGAGTTTTGCTGCTCTTTTTTGACTCGAGCTGATAACCACAGCTCTGGCATGTTGTGCTCCAGCCGGCAAGTGCTTTGTCTTCTGGGGTTGTTCATTTAATGCYGTCAGCTTTCCCCTAGGCATTGTAGCAGATTGTTTCTTTGCTTTTGCATTTAATGCCTTTCTAAGGTATCAGTCAGCCCCCAATCCTCTTTCTTCCCATGTATTTATTGTGATTCTGCTTCTAGCGTTTGATCAGACTTTCTGATAACTGCTTTTGAGCCTTTCCTCTTCTCCATTTTTTGTTTTTTCCTGTGTATTTTTCCACTGTGGAAAAATTTTCATAAAATGAGACGCAGCAAAATCTTTTCAGCTCGCATRTGCCCTTGGTTTGGGAAACATATGCTTGTGTTTGAGGGGGGAGGCAGCTGTTCTTGTTCTTCATGTAAAAGACCTTAATGGATTTACAGGATTATGCTGCTGGARTAGCTGTTCCATCAAAGCCATAGCAACTTCCTTGTTGCCTTTCATTTTCTTAGGCTATTAGATGTATTTGGTTTCTATGAACAACTAATTAAAATGCAGAAGAGTAGCTCTTTATTAAGGTTTTATTAACATTTAATTTGCTTTTTAGTTTTTGGTAGGAGATCAAAAGGCTTCGCTCTTTCCTAGAAAGATAACAAAAGGGTTGCAGTGCTGTGCTAGGATAATCTCCCTCTAATAACTTCATGTGCTCTGCAAAGATATGAGCAGAGACCGCTGCCACTGGGGGTACATGAAAGGAAGGCRCAGTGGGGGTGTGCGCCCAGTAGCTAAACCAGAACCTGGGAATCTCCTGGTGCCACAGGCAGGAGCAGCTCTGAGGGTATCCTTCCTGCCCCTGGCGTGGAGGGAGTCCTGCACGCTTCTTGCTCACCTGGAAGCGTCTGAAATCCTGAATTCAGGCCCTCCAGAGTCCACCCTCCCTCAACCCATCTCCCTGTATGTGCTGCTTCCTCCCTGTTGTGCGTTTATACCACAAGGGTGAATGCTTAGTAGAGGGTGATTCCTTGTCACAGCTTCTTTGTGGTCTCCTGAGTTTTTGCTGGTGTGTAGTTGATGCAGGCTCTGATGAATGAGAGTGCACACACTTAGCAGCTGTCTTTCAAAGATTGCCTGTAGACTCTTCATCTGGAATCTTCCTTTTTCGCCTAACAGGTTCAGTTTCTTTTTGGTTACCTTTCTATGCCAAGTCCTTGAGGGACTGGGAGAGCAATATATTTGGTTGTTTGTAGATGCTCTGCTTTAATGGAGTTATTCCCAGGCCTTTTAGTGTCTTCACTGTGCCTGAACATAGCTAGTACAGCTAAGTAAGTAGCTTTYTCTTTCATGTCTCCATTTTTCCCTCCTTCACCAAATATTCTCCTTTTGGATGCAGGCACATGTTTAAAATACACAGGACTCCTTCTTGGTTTTGTGGCTTGTTGCTTTGCTGCAGTAGACAGGATGGAGCTGAGGGAAGCCAAGAAATTCTATACCAAGTTAAAAAAAAAAAAGAAATCTTTATTGCTTCTCTCTTTCCATTGCTGCAACTGGCATAAATAGGTGCAGGTGCCACATGTCATTATTTGCTCAGTTATATGCAATGTCAGCAGCTACTGTTTACATGGATAGAACCTGCATTTCAGATGTTACTTACTGCCAAGACAGAGGGGTTTTTTTTGATGACAGAAACTTCTTGTTGCCATCGCAGGTCAGCGGTAGAGTAGTAGAGCAATTATCATTTTTGTTTGTGAAGTCTTGAGTGATTTTTGATCCATCCATTGTTGCATTTTCTGTTTACTTTCCCTCTAGGAAAGGTATGGTTTGAAGTTTGCACATAACTTGTTTATTATGTGCATCTCCAAAAGGTGAAACAAGTCTCAACATTAGCTTTCAAACAAGCTGTGCATTATTTCCTCAAGGTAGCTATCGATGAGTTAACTTTTTATAAATTTGGTACCTAATCTGAAGGATAAGGAAGATGATCAGCTTACTTTTCCTATGGGAAACTGGTATCCTAAAGCAAATAGATCCTACCCCTCCCTAAACATACAGATATATTGCTATAATACTTCCTTTGTCCTGTCAGAGCAACCCCCTCTTTCCAGACATGAAATGCATAGTTATTTCCTGCCTGAGCAAGTTTCCTTGCAAGTGATGAGCAATGCCTGGGACTGAGAATCTGAGCRTGGCTGCGTCCTCTGCAACTTGGACTGGCTATCCATGGCACTTTGGCTAACTGAATTGTGCCACATGCTATTTTGGCTCCTAGAGTAAAGCAGCTTTTGCCCTTCCTCCTCTTGGGTCTTCTCTCTGCCACATTGTCATGCCAAGAGTTGCAGTGGAAAATCCTGCTTGCTGGACTCCATGGAACCTGCAGGTTGACAGCAGGGGCTGGCACAGCAGGGAGTTTGGAGCAGCTGGAAAAAAGTGAGAATATTTGCAGCGTAATGTTTAAAGACTGTCCCTGTCTCTTTGTGGTGACCTAAGAAGGCTACAGAAGGCGTGAGACTCCCTGTTTCGTTAGCCATGGGAGACATCTGTCCAACCTGAAATCAGCGCTATCATTGGAAGGGGCCTTTCCCTGTGAACTGGCTCTCAGGTGGGGTTTGGGGAATGCTTGTGCAGATTTCTTGCTCAGCAGTGGATGGGAAGCTTCTAAAAGTATTCCCAGCACCATATGGTTGCAATGTGATCTAGTGCCAATGTATTAATTCCCTCCTGATGCTGCATATCTCTCCCTATTTGCTTGCCTTCTCACTTGTTAGTTTATTCTCCTGTGGCATGAGGCTATCTGGAGAAGGTTGGAGGGAACAGAAGCAGGTGAAAGGTTTAGGAGCCACACAATATCCTGGAGTAATGCATTAGCAGTTGTCTTTATTGGTACTTCTCAGTCCAAAGGGGATGTTTAAGCAGCTCGAAGGCTGTGCAAACCATCTGTGATAACAGTAAATCGCAATGCAGAGGCCGAACCTGAGCTGGCACAGTCCTCACTAACCCCACAGCTGGAAACGCTGAACCTCTAAAACTGTCTGGATGCAAATGGAGTGTGTTTACATGATTTGCACCCTACCAGCAACGACTGACTTTGGCAGGAGGACCTACTGGTGCTCCAGCGACATAGCTATGCTGCCTGCAGACCAGAGCAGGAGAGTGCACACAGTGCAGTGCGGTCTGGTGCCTTTGCAGCTGAGTAATCTGCTACAGCGAGAACATCTGCACTGAGCTCTCCTCCCCTGCTCCTGCAGTGGGCCGTTTGTGGTGTTTCCTGCTCAGAAATATTAGGAATTTGGTAACACTGTTTTCTAGCTGCAACCGCTGGAGGAATTTAAATAGAATTCATGAATCTGGCAGCTACACAAGCCTTTGTGTAGGTTTACTCCCATAAATAGAAGGTATCAGGGAGACACTGAAGATGTCTCAACCCTGTTCATCCTTCAACTTGATGATTATTTCCCTTTCAGCTGTGCCTGAGCCCTTCACCTTGCACAGGATTGGAGATCTCTGTTCAGATGGGAGAGATGTGTACTTGTAGTCAAAGAGCCCAAGACAATATAATGTAAAAARGTGAGCAATAGTGTTTGCATTCTCTCCAGCCTACGTTTATGGATAATGTGTTTCACCTCCCTAAATTCCTTGTGAACACTTCCTGACTTCCAGTTCCGAACTGTAGTTCAGAGGTGCTGCCTAGTAACGAATTGCTGTCTTTGTTTTGTGGGATAGAGATGTATGGAGTAATTCCTATATATCCTTTAGTGACTTGTGCATCAATATGTGGATTAAGGATAAGTTCTAGCCATGATAGAATTACACCTGTGCTGAATTTGGCACATTTTCATAAAGCCTTTAGAAAACTTCAGATGAAAAATCTGTAGAAAGCCAATTGCTATAAATAACTGTGGTATGTTGCTATATTTCTATTGATCTTGCCATTGCAGTGAGAGCTGTGGTGTGTATGAGGTTTCAAAGCTTGTTTTCTATCTGTTCCATCTTTATGTCCATACCTGTGACCTACAGCAGTGAGCGACCTATTCTCTTTTTAAAGTCTGGGGTGCATACTGCAACAAGTCATGTTGCAGAGATGCTCAAACCGGAGCTAATCTGAGCTTCTGTGTCCATTCAGTACATGGCCATGGTGATACCAGCTTGGGTCCCAAGAGCAGTGTAGCTCTCTGCAGGACCCTGTGTCCCCAGGCTCGTAAAACCGTGGCCGGTGCCAGATGAGTGCCTTCCCATTCAGCCCCATGTGTGCTCTGGTCCCTTTTGAGATAGCCTTCCACTTCTGAGTGGGATTGTAAAGAGTATAGGTGGGATTGAATGGGGTCATCTTGCATATCCCAGTGGTATATCACATTTTTTAGGAAATTAAAGTATGACTCTCCCAACCTTACAGTGCTSTATGTCCTTGTAATGTTGGGATTAATTTCAGAACCTTGGTGCAGCAGGAAGATAGGTTGCTTTACGAGTTACTACAGTACAGAGAGGGCAACTGGAGCTCTACAAATAAAGAGTGTGTGCTCAGTGTCCTTGGCCTTACTTCCACCACTTTGGTGTGCTAATCACCGCTAATGGGTTTGCGTAGTGAATAGCAATTCCTGTCACATGATGAATTCTGAGTCATTTTTTGCCCCGCAGCTCACACTGAAAAGTGTGCGTAAAACTGCTATCTTACCACTTTTCCAGGCATTGATCCCCAACCCGAGACACCCCTTTGACAAGGTGTAAGGTGCAGGCAAGGTGCGGGTCTTATGCCCCTTCCAGACACCAGGGAAAGTTCGTCATCAGCTTTGTGTGGTTCCCTGAACAATATTTCCAGCTGATCTTGTGCCTAGCATCGTGCCCTCTGGGTTTTCTGTCTTCCATAGAATTTGCCTGTAGAGCAAAGCGGTGGGTGTTGGTTTTTTTTTTTTTTCTTTTTAATAAAACATGTTCAATTAGCTTCCTTAGAAAAACCTCCCTCGGTGCTCTGATTGGGTGTCTGGCAGAGGAGGGACTGCTGTCAGCATGTCTGAGTTCCTGGAAGAGCTGAAGTGCAATGAAAATGACCCCAGGGAGCAATGGGCTTTCCACAGAAACCCAACAGTCTGGGGGAGGGCTGACTGAGACTGGGTGGTTTAAAGAGCTCATTTAGTTTCCTTTCTGCAGCCTGACATATAAATGGAAGGAGTGACAGTGTTGCACACAGCTTCAATCACATCCATCATCAGTAGGGTCTTAATTCTTCCTGCGGCATCGTGCACGGTAAAGGCACTGGGCCATCCTTCTGTGGTTTCTCTGTGTGCCGCAGGGCACCCTGCGGGTACCATCAGCATCCTTCTCATCTCTGGAGACCCAAAAGCTCAGCAGACAACTTGTCCGCTCCTTATTTACACATAGATTTTGAATTCTAGATCATATTCCCCTTTGTATGATGTTTTCCTTCACCTTTCACTATTTTACTTGCACTGTACTTGCCTGTCTACTTTTTTAAAGAAACAAACATGAATTGCAAATTTCATAGCTGTGATTTGGTCTTTTCCTTGGCTTGTACTTCTGGGCTGATCTGCTGGTAGGGCCTGTTCTCATCTTTTTGGATCATTGTCGTCCCACAGACATTCTGGTATTTACAGAGTTGCTTCAAGCTTGCATCTTCTTTTATCTGGACCAAATGCCTTTTGCCTAGTGTTTGAGAGCATTCAGGGAAGAAGGGAAAAAATAATACATCAGTCCTTACAGCAGAGGCCTAAGGGAATTAACATTAAATGAAAAATCTACCTATGCTACAATCTGGAAATAAGACAGCAGTGGAAAGGAAAGATCTGGAAGTTGCTTTCCACCCCAGCTTGCTTGCCTTTGAGTGCAGAGAGTAGCGTCCTCTGGGTGCAGCCTGAGATGTGAGCAAGCAGGGGAAGGTGCTCCTGCTTTGGTGCTGTCAGACTGAAACTGCTGTATAGGAAAATGCATGCACCTGCTTTGTGTGAGAGCAGTCACGATTGCCGTATGTTGCACAGCAGGAAGACAGCAAACCTTTGGAGCCTATAGCTTCAACTGCCTTGAGTTCAGGAGCCTGTCTTTATCAAGAAGTCAGAATGCACTAAGCCAGCGCGTGGATTTATAGTGTGCTCGCTGCTCTCTGTGTACTCATAGCGCCTTCCAAGAGGTCAATGTAACTTACTGACTCACTGAAATAATTTAATTACCCTGTGTCTGAAACTGAGACCAGAACCGGGGGGGACTCGGGGTACTCTGACGGTGAAGGGTTATGCCATTCTCCTGCAGGTGCTGCCAGGCTCTGAGCATGACAAACTATTGCCCTGGAAAGAAACCCACTCAGGACTTATTCCCACTCCTGTAGCGTAGGGCGAGCATCGTCTCAGACTGCAGGCCCCGTTGGCACTAAGATGTAAATTGTTTTCTTGCCTGCACAGGTGGTTCTTCAAAGTTTAAGTAGAAGAAAGRGACATGCTGCTATTGATGTTATGCTTGATCTGTGGATGGATCCTGCTCAACCAGCAGCAAATACAACTCTGCTTCTTGGCTAGTGAAAACTCAGAGACGGCTCTACTTTCGTTTCCCACCCTAGGATGCATGAGCAGCCCAGTAACATGAGTTTCCCCCACTGGCTCCTCCATTCCCACATCAAAGCATTTTCTTAAGCTGTCTGCAGTCACTGCTGCACGTAGTGGGTGTGACACCCCTTTCACACATGCTTCCATAGCTTGGGTGACTTAGCTGGGAGCTGCACCACATTTACCACAATATGGGAGGAAAATCAAGTCCAAAGTGTTGTGCATAGGTTAAAAAATATTCRTGCACCATATGGAAGAGGCAAAAAGTACTTTTCCAAGCAGGGGAGGTTGAGTACAATTAAAAAATTATCTTTCCAAGCTCCTTTGGTCTGCTTTGGAGACTCAAAAAAATAGGTGTACACATAACAAAAGTACTTGACATTTAACAGCACAGGGAAGTGAAACAAATCAGATATGGTGTATGAAGACAGCAGGAGGGAAATGCTCTTTTGTAGTTGGTTTCTTTCCAAGCAAATCATCTTAGTCATCTTCTGTCAAGCAAACACAGGGTGGAATAGGTGTTTGTCATAAGAAGGGTGTAGCTAGATGTAATTACTAACAGAAGCCAACTTTCCGTGAAAAGCTTATTAGCTGACGTGAGGAGTCAGACCTGTTCGGGTACTCTAATGTTACACTGCTCCTGCTAAATCAGAGTGAGTTTCCAAAGAGCAACTGTGATTCATCGCAGTCAGCAGCGAGCTACCCACCACCAGGATGGGGAAAGGGTGGGCTGTCTCTAGCACTCGGGCAAGCAGAGTGCTTGTGTTTGTGCAAGAGCAATAAAAATACAGGGTGCGAGCTGTCGGATGAGAGGTCAAGTCAGAGTGTTTTCCATTTGAGAGGGAAAGGACCAAGGGAAGACCTTATATGGTTAGGAGCCCAAGAGACAGCTTTAGTTCCCGAGCTTATAAAGCCAGGCTTGGAAATGTGGGTTTTTTCTCTGCATGGGAATATGTGGTTGATTGCCCTAGGGACAAGAGAAAAGATTTAGTTAAGTCACTTGTGCTTTCCTTTATTGTCCGACCAGTCTGATGGACTTGTCTCTTCTCTGGCAGTGCTGGGGAGAAGGGAGGTTGGGCCGCTTACAAATAGTTCTCGCTAGGATTTGAGGCAGCATTGCAGAGGGCAAGAAAAAGTCACCTTTATACAGAATAGCTTTGGGCCTGACTTTGTTAAGGTTACTTGTATCAGTTTGACCTCAGTGGAGGCAGTAGCGCAGAGAACCAACCTCTTTGTGCGCCGGCCGTAGTCATTTCTCCAGAATTGTTTTTGAGGTTGTTTTTAAATTGCACTGCAGGAGACTCTTCAGGCTTGGGTAGAGCCGCATTAATTTTGGTGACGGGCTTTTTGCCCATTGTTCGTAAAGGGCGTTCCCGTCGTGGCGGTTCCCAGCCGGGCACGTGGCCTGCGGCTCTGCGCGAGGATTCGAGCTGAGGTTTTAGGTCAGAGAAGGAAGTCCGGGGTACTTGAGTTTGGTCCCTATGCCCCTCACCCAGGGGACCTCCCCAGGCCACCTGCGGGCAGCCCTTGTCTCTGCACCACCGCATATAAATCCACTGACCGAACGTGAAGTGTTGAGGTAGTCCGGTGTCATCCCTGGGGATAAAGGAATGATTTGAACACATCCTCTGTTCTTGGATTGTTCAAAGGATTTTGAATAAGGTGCAAAGGATTACTTTTAGCTTCAGACGGCAATAGGAACTGCCTGATAACTAGAATAACTGGTTTAAGCGAACACAGGTATGGTCTGTCTGTTTTGAACTTGACGTTGAAGAAATGACCTACTTTCTGCAGGGAAAGCTGTCATTTTAAAATAGATGTTAAATTGTTACTTGGTAACTGTGTAGGGTTTGAAGTACCTTTAATGGTCCCACTTTGTCCTCGGCTGCTGCATTTTGTAGCTGTCTGTGTGTGTCTCAATGTCAGGTTGGTCACTGCTGGTAATTTTGTATCGCTCAGATATTTTCTGATGATGTGGAAGCTGATCACCAGTACCAGGAACTGAAAGGAGGAATGACATGAAAACTCTCCTCGTCCAGGCCCTTCTGTCAAGTACCAAGTAGGAGATGTACATGCAGTCCTTGTGTCCTCAGCCTTTGGGTTCCTGCCTCCCCGCTGGAGGCCATGGAGAGGGGACACAAAGCCCCAACATCTCTCTGCCTCAGAGGAACAAAAGAGGAAACTTCCTTTATCTGCCAGTTTTCCTTATGTTCCCTGAACATGCGTAAGAAAAGAAAAAGTTGCTGGGGCCCATAGATTTAAATAATCAAATTTTAAAAAAATTATCCAGAGACTTTTCTATGCAGATTGCTGATGTCTTTGCCATTTTGCTATACTCGCTCCATTGCTTTAACTATTTATAGGTTTGCTAGTATCCATGTACCACCATCCTTTTCCTTGTTGCTGTGAGAAAGTATCACAGCCACGATTCTTTCAGGATGGGGGGCAAGTTAAGAGGTTTGTGTCCATGGAGTAAGACTTCAGAACATGTTTCTTGTTGATTTTTAACAGAATCATCTTGGCATACATACTGATCCCGAAGTTTAGAAACTGGGGCTGGAAGATTAAGCTGAAGAGAGCCTATGTGGACAATATTTGATCACTAGCATTCTTCACACAAACACACACACACAAACACACATGTATGATTTTGGGGGTGTCTTCCACAGTAATGAGCTGGGCTCTTTCTTTGGCAATGGTTCCAACTGGCATGAACGCCTTAATGGCAGAGATGGTAAAGGGCCTGGTTTTTCCCCTTTTCCTTTGGTTGATACCATAACATATAAATCTCATTTGAATTCATCTCCCTTTGCATCAAAAAGCCATCTCTAAAAGGCAAAAGACACATGAAAAATCAGTGTTCCCTGACATAATTTGAAGTGCTTCCTTTTGTAGGCTTTAATCATCAGTTGCCTCCAAAACAGCACTGCTGTACTGATTATATCAGCCATAGGAAGGCTGGAGGGCGAGGGTAAAATAAATAATTCCTTTATACTTTGGTTTCCTGAGATATTGTCTTTTGAAGTGCCCGTCTTAGAAAGCAAACATACTGGAACAGCAAGGCATAGGGAATATTTATATCTCTGTAGCTGGTCAAGGTAAACCCTATGAGGAGTGTTGACCTCAGCTAGCTACATCATCTGGTATTTGTTGGGTCATTATATGAGATAGCTGGCTACCTAGAATCCACCAGTGTCCGTAACATGTTCCCTTTTCATTAAGTCATTTGTTTTGTCAATAACTGCAGAGAGAATTTTGAGAGCTTTCCTTTTTGCTCCAGTAAGAATTAATGATGCTAGGTATAGGGTTCACTATAGGATATACAGCATTTGCTGTAAGCCTTTGGGGTTTTAATTCCACCTAAGTAATAGGCTGAAGAGGGATGCTGGCTGCTGCTGCTGGGGGAATGGGAAGAGATAATTAAGAAACAGCTTCTTTGACAGTTACCTATTTCCCTTAACCCAAGTGTAAAAGAAGAGAATGTTTCTTTTGGCTCACAGGAAAAGGATTGTCCTTGGTTTAAGAAGCTCTTTGACAGGAGTATTGCTCTTCCATCAGCTAATTCCTCTAAGAAGAGCTGAGACAAAGGAGGTGGTTATTAGAGTGATAATAGCCAAAAGGAAAATACAAAATAAACTGCAAAATTAACATACAAAATCTTCTGCTTGTTGCCTCCTGCAAACGGGGTAAAAAGCATAAGCAAGATATTTATTTTTATTGTTTATTAGTCAAGTAGGACTGGATTGATAATGTGTGGCAGGGGTTATCTGATTGTGTTATAGAGTGGACCGTCTCTTTCTGCGCTCACCTCTCTTCCCATCCAAAACTGAGTAGAGTATTTCCCCTTCCAGTAGTTGTGATGGACCCTCCCTTCAAAACCATGATTTATATGAAGAAGGTAATACCAACATGATGTTCAATGCATATTTTCTGTCAAAATCTGCTAATACACTTCTATGTTTGGAAACAACAGAAGCCAGCATGTGACATTTTCACTTGCTACACAAGTCTGTGTCACACCGTGACTTGACACTAACGTGACTTATTTTGTTTTCAGCTGCGTGCCTGATTTGTACTGTTTTGTGTGATAAAGGCTCATCTTTTCAGGTAGGACAGGCTGTGTTTTATACAGCCAGGCAGTAGAGAGCTAAGGGACGTAAAAAATAATAGCCTTCAGGTACCTTCTTCACGCAGCACATCTGAACAAGAGGGACCCGCATACGAGGGAGTGTGCAGATCTGGCCTCCTCCCTGCCTGAAACACAGATTGGCAAGGCATGATGAAATTCTTCCCTTAACCCAGAGCCAAGCTAGAAAGTTATTTGCAGCCTGGGGGTGCATGAGTATGTCAGACGGAAAATAGTGTGGGTGAAGAGAGATGGACTGAATCAAGTAACAGGCAGCTGTAGGAGTGGCATACCAGTCCAGTTTGTGTCATCTGAGTGGTCCACATTGAAAGTGGAAAGTGCAGCAATTCACTGGGTAACAGAATCAACAACTTCTGCAACAAAGTGTTTCCCCACTACCTTAATGACCAAACTCTTCCTCCCAGCTAGTTTTCAGTATCCTGAGGCTCTGAGGTTATGACATTTGCACACTCTTGTTTGGAACCGCTGTTTGTGAATACCCCTGAGTCAGCAGCCTGGCAGGTCACACTAACCCCGCTCCTCACTCCTAAGGATTTGACCAGCAAGAAAAGGTTTTGCATGCACAGGGAAGCCTTCAATCGCCTATATTCTTGGAAAGAGTAATATGGAGTACCCGTGTTGGCCCCATGTGGGGACCATTTGGCCCCCAGCTGATCCGCCTCATTCCAGCAGTCTTGCAGTGCTATTTTGTACGTGTTCTTTCCGAAATGTTGCCCAGTACCTCTCAGCCAAGATGACTTTCATAGCACAGGATTGGAGGGAAGGGAATTAGAGGGGTGAATTGCAAAGAGTCTTAGAAGAATGTAAGGAGTATTCCAAAACCAAAGGCTTAGAAAAGAAGGAGGTATTTTCAAAAAGAGTTACCGAGATTTTCCAAAAGGTTCCCTGGAAATAATATTAGGTCATGTTTTAGGCTTTTTCAGATTTTCATTTTAATCATAACAACACCTTTTACTACTACTTAACACTTTCAGACGTGCAAACACATAGCACGTGCACAGTGCAACATGTTTCTTCAACATATTTACAGGCTTGGAGGTAGTGTTTTGAACTCTGCCTCTGCAGCGTTTGGCAATGACTGCGATGACACTTGCATGATGGGAAGAATCATTGCCAAGTTGGGTAACTTCTGACAAGTATAAACACAGCTCTGCCTTCTGTAAACTGGATTTCAAACCATATTGCTGTTCTGGGGAAGAGACAGTCCTGACATTAAAGAATATACAGTCTCTCTGATCAGCTATTAAATCTCTCTGCTGGTTTGCATTGAGTGAGCCTATAAAGAACAAGCAGCAAGGGACAGTTGGATGGGATAGGTGCCCCAGGAGCTTAGCACTGGGTCTTGCTGTCTCTTTGACACAAATATAACCCAGATCTGTTGTTTTTAGGAGTTGTCATCATTGAAAGCTCTGTCTTAGCGAACGTGAGATGAGTTTGCTGAGATCAATCCAGGTTTGTCTGCTCAGTTTTCCGTGGACTAATGTTTACATCCCAAAGTGGCATTGCAAATGTTCTGACTGGCGTATTTGTAGGTGAATTCAAGTGAAGCCAGAACTTAACTGTACAATGCACGATGAGCTTTCCTTTTGCTTTTAATAAAGAAATGTCCAGGTTGGGGTTGCTGGTGGGACAGTGTGTGAAGGAAGGTTTTTCTTGTATTAAGTAAGGTGCACTTCAGTGTTACAGTTTCCTCTAAAGCCAAATTCACGTCAGAATTACACCAGGGATAAAATCCTTGTCTGTAAAACCTGGAATATCAAGTGTACCAAATTCAGCCCTGAAGTAAGTGAATTCCCATCACACTCAATGGGAAATGAACCTGGATTTAGCCCATTTTGTTTTACAGGTTTCACAGGCAGGCCTGTTTCAGTAAGAGCAGCACCCTTCCGACAGCTGCAATTGGAAAAGTTGCAGCGTATCTTCTAGATCAAGGCAATCACATGATGGAGTTGCACAGACTGCCAGGCTGGAGTCCAGGAAACTCAAGTCCTGGCTGAGCTCTGCTACTGATTTTTGGTTGACCAGCTCTTTCTTTGTCCTTCCATCTGGCATATTTATATCATAGGTTTTTAAGAAATACCAAGTCTCTGATTATATGTTTGGACAATCTAATGCTGCAGTAGCCAGTATTATTTCAAGTTTTTATTGTCACTGTAGTTGCATGGGGGTACTTTAGAGCAAATGCCTTTCCTGCATAGATAGAGAGCTCTCTTAAAATAGCTATTTTTACAAAAACTGACATTGCATTCATTTTTGCAACTCAAATCTGAGCTGCTGCAAAGTGCAGTTACACTGCATTTAGGAAGTAATGGCATTCAGGAGAAAACCCTTGCCAGTAAGGTCTGAGAAAGAGGAGCAAAAGGGTGAGAGTAGTTCCTGTTCGCAAAAGGAAACCCTTTTCTGCAAATCTAGGTTGGTATGTCAGACTGGGAGCAGTTCTGACTGGATCCTTTCCTCTGGGGCAGGCTGCTTTCTCTGGGGTCTGGTCTTTTCTATATTTAAATTATTCAAATGATGATTTTGCAAGAATGCAAGACCAGCTCTATGTGGAGCTGACCTGTGGGCCATCTAGCCCTACAACTTGTCTCCAGCTGTGACCACTACCACAGCTGATTAAAAGGAAATTGCAAGGACTAAGCCACCAATGATTTGCAGTAAAATTTCCTTTTTCGTTGACTCTCATCTTTAATGAATATTAGCTAAAGTTCTGAAGCTTTGTTTTATTCCCTCCCCTTTTCCAATCCAAAAGCCCTCTAAATTATTATGTTAAGACTGTTACGTTATATGTAAAACCCAAATTGTATTTTACTTACAAGAATCCTTTTCATAGCTTCCTTTTGAAGTTTATTGCCCAGGCTAACAGTGAAGCCATTAGAATAATTTTTCTTTTGTCTAGTCTACATTTTGCCTACCAGTAGCCTTTTCTTTGAACAACATAACCTTTTTTCAAGTAAAAAAAAAAAAAATTCTTGCTAAAATTTGGAAGAGTATGTTTGTGTGCGCTCACCCATCTACGTGATGTGAATACTGAAAACCTCTAATCTAATTTTATTCCTAGGCCCACTTTGTCATTTTTCTTTAAATTTGTTTTTTCTTGTATAGCAGAGGTGATGATGGATGTCTGATTGATGTTGCAGCATTATGCCTGCTCCTGAAGGCCACTTGCCTTACTTGTTTGTGCAGCGTGTAGCAGAAGCCACACGATAGTTGTGTTTCTTGGGAAGCGTAACTGGAATATCAAAAGGGAGTTCACATGAGGCAGCATTAGCCTCCAGATAAAACCATGCCTCCGTGCGTTCCTATTCTCTGACACTCTGGCACCCGTGACTATAAAAAAAAATAAATAGGCAGGACTGGGTGTGGGCAGAAAATAGACACGTCTCAAAAGAAGTTAGTCTGAGTCTGAATGTGGTATCAACACACTTTGCAACTGCATAGCCCTCTTTTTGCTATCATGCCGTTAGGCAATACTGGCAGGACTGGGTTCCCTTGTACTCCCTCTTGAAAATTCAATGCTAGGTTGCTGTGAACAGAAAAAGGCAGAAGGATGAATGTTTCTGCCCAAGGACAGGGCAGACGTCTTTAAATAATATCTCATTTTTACCTCTGGCTGGTTTGTTTCATAAAGAGCTGCCTAGTCTGGCGTTTTTTTCTTTCATTTTCTCCTGTGAGTGGTAGGTGGGGTTCGCTGAAAATGAGACATAGATGTTGTGACAATGCTGCTAGGAACTGAGTGAGTTGGAAGATGTTACTTGGCATGCAGAGTTGCTCTGGCACATCTTTACTGGATATTGCTTTACCCCATGCGCCAGACCTTTGGACTGCTGATGAGTGCAGTGGTGGGGAAGTGGATAGTGCATTTCCATGAGGATTGCGAGTGTTTCAGCAGTCATTAGGGAGAGACAGGAAATGACTGTGATAATTGGCTTCTGACAGATTTGAACATGAGAACACGCTTCGGCAGAGCAGAAGAGCTGTACGTACAGTGTCCAGTTAATTTTGATTTTAATTTTCTTAATTTCATAGATAGAAGGTAAGACTGACAATGGAATTTGGACTAGAAATGCCATGTAATAGGTTGATAGCTGGAAACACCTGACCATGTCTGTCATAAGAGCATTAAATACACTCTGGTGATTCACTTCATTTCTTGCTGGTTCATCTGGCCTGGGCTAAGGGAAGTTGTGCACTTGAGAGGATCTGGGGAAAGGAATAAGATTTCAGTAAGTTTGAGAGGATAGGAACATGTGCACATAAACGGATTATTTTTCCCTTGCATGTCTTGCTGTTTCAGAAGGCTGATTATTTAAGACAGGAAATGATACCATATGTGCCTGACAAACTGCAGGGTATTTCTGCTGTGGCAGTGAGCCATGGTAACATGGTTTCAGTCATGGACTGGGATTTCTATTCTCGATCCTATCAGTCTACTTTTCAGACTCTCAGTGAGGGCTCCACATCCATGTTTCTATCTGTAGTCAGAAACTACAAAGCAAGAGAGAATCCAACCAAATTGTCATGCATTGGCTCAGCAAACTATACGGGTGTCGCTGGGAGAGGTGTTGCAGCTGTACGTCAGTGATTATAAAGGTCAGTCTGCATTTCCACGAATGCTCCTGTTTCTAGAGGTGCGGAACTCAACTGCAAAAATCAGTTCAGTCTGCACGGAGGTTTGGCACAGCGGTTCTCAGAACACGAACCTGTTTGCTTTAACAAAATGTGCTGAAGATGCAGGAGTGGGAGTCGTTAAGATAACAGCCGATGCAGTAAAACCATGTGTAACTGCAGTTATGTATTGGCTTGACTCATGCCAATTGTTTCTACCTTCAGCCTGCGGAAAGGGAGCAGCAGGGTTTCATATATGTAGCTAGGGAAAGAGTTTAGCCCAGCTAAGAAATTAAGAAATTACTTAATAATGTATCAGAAATGCTGCATCTTTCTTTTCCAGTATTTTCCAGGGTTTTCAAAGTTCCCTTTTAAAGATAGATGCAGCTTTTCCTTCCTTTTGTTTTTATTTTTCCACTTAGATTGTGTTTTGTTTCTACCCTGTCTAGCTCACTTTTCACATGTCCCATAAACCCAAGGGGAACGTGATTGTTTTTGTTTAACAAATTAAACTTGAGCAGATTATTCCTTTGCCAACATTTCCTGGTTGGTGTGCAATGGAAATATACCCATGGACTCACGTTGATGAGGTTGTGGAAACAATGTTTGCTAGTGAATGCCAGCCCCATGACTGGCATAGAAAGAACAGCACGTGCTTCAGGAATACTCTAAAGCAGTATTTTGAACTTCGAAGCCCGTGGATTCAGAAGGGGAGAATGACGGAATGACTAGTTGAGCTTCTGGTTTTTTTCTGAGCATGTTTTATTGTTTCCAGTGGTTGAGAGCACGCCGTGCCTTGCTTCGGGCAGGGTGGCGGGACTGTGGCATGAGCATCTCTCCTGGGAAGTGAGTGCAAAGGGGCCACAGTGGAGTCATGTGCCAGTAGTGGGGTTCCCTCCATGTGTTCCCTGCATTTCACAGAGGCAGGACAGATGGGGTGGCCTCTGTCTCCCTCTGACACCGTAGGGCAGATCCAGCTCCCCGGTGGTTTCCCCGCCTGCTGTGTCTGGTGCGTGAGGTGATGCGAACGGGAAAGGGTGTTGGGCCAGACTGCAAATACGGGGAGACTGAGGCCCAACAGCAGCAGAACTTGGGAAAAAGCTGATGCCGTGAGTCTCGCATCCGAAGCATGGTCTGCCTTTCATGAACTCGTCTTTCAACACTACCATGAGCAGAATTTTTCTTTGGGGCCAACTTGAAGCCTGCTGTAAACAAGTTGCCAAACTTCCACTTACATTCCATCTCCTTTCCCCTAGATTGTAATGGTTTTCTATGGCACACAGAGGAAATACAAAAATCATTCTTGTGTTTTTCTACATCATTAAAGAACGTTCCTTAAACCCTTGGTAGCTTGGGACTTGGGGTCTGCTGCTGCTCGTCTGTGTGCAGTAGAAACCAGGCCCACACTGATGATGATTTTGGTGTTAACTCTCCCAGTAGCTGAAGGGCTTTTCTTTTTGTTAAAGGTTTTGTGTCTTGTTTGAAAAAAATGGTCAAGAGTCTGTCTGGTCTTCTTGGGGAGAATTTCTGTGAATAGGAAATGAATTAATCCATTTGGATTTTACCAAAGACTTCTACATTGAGTGGCTTTAAAATATATTTAAAATGTTTATTTAAAATCCAAGTCAAATGATTTTTAACAAACTGTCTCAAGATAGAAGAAACTGACGTTTTGGAGTAACTGTATTGTTTATTCTTTGTATTGCAGTAGCACCTAGAGAACCCTATTGTGCTAGATGCGGAACAAACATATAACAGAGATGGTCCCTGCCCATATGAGCTTACAGCCTTCAGCTTAGCCTCTGCATCATCCTGCTGGGGATTAACCAGGCATTCATTCTTGTTACATGCTTCTGCCATTTTAGCTGGGTTCTCCTGGGGCAATGAGGTCAAACCTGCAAGCTTGATTTCCTCATTACCCACAACAGAGAAAAGATCAAGTAGGAGGCAAGTTTCAGAGAGCTGAACAACTTGCCCTTTCCCGCTGTACATTTCTCAAACTGATTTTCACATGCTGTAGATACCAAGTCTGTAGCCGAGCCATGTGGGCTTCCTGAGATCACTGCTGCTCCTTGAAGAGCTGTGGTTTCCTTGTTCCCAGTGTCCTCAGGCAGATAGAGGTGTTCGGATAAAAGGAAGCCTTTTCAGTGGTTAATGGTTTATATTATTTAAAAAAAAAAAAAAGTTTTCTTTTTTGTTTTGCCTTCTAAGTTTTCATTCTCATTCAGTACCTTCCCACGGTTGCTGCCATATGGGGCAAGGGGGAAGGATATAATAAAAAGCAAACCTGACATCACACATGCACGCTGTCAATCATCAAAGTATCAAAAACAAAGCTTGCAAGAGCACAACTTGTATAAATGTGGAGAAGAAAAAAAAGGGACACTGACTAAGCACATCAGGCCATCTTGTCCCTTTGGGCAGCTTTAAGTTAGTGTGGAAGAAACTCCACCCATTTTTTGAGCTTGTCTCCTGGCTCACCATCCCATCCTTTTCTACCTCCTCTCTCAACCCTCAGGTATGGTTGGGATTTGTCTCTTCTAATTTACAGAGCCTTAGAGAGACAGTCCCAGGGAGGGATGAACAAGGCATCCTTAACATTGGTTCATGCTTGATCAAGTTATGGGGTCTTAGGGGCAAAAGAACCAAAAGATAATTTCTCTAGACCTGTCTGTTCCCTTCTCTACTCTCAGCCTGGCTCCTACAGGCCGGGAAGGTGGTGGGATCATGCGAATGAAGAGGAAGGGGCAACTTCTCTGTCTGTGCTTGTTTTTAGGCAGATCCCATCTGCTCTTTATCCCTTCTATCCGCAAAAGAGCAAGGGAGAGCCATTGTGCTTCATTTGCAGGGGTGTGAAAGGGATGGGGTGTGAGCAGTAAACCCAGAGCAAAAAATCTAATTAAGGATAACAAACATGCAAGTCGGAGAAAGGGAGAGGAGAGGTCTGGACCCTGGCAAACAGAAAAGTTGAATTGTGGTTTCCAGTGTGTGCTAGAGCCTAGCTCTGATTGAAGCCACGTGCCTTGTGAATAATGCTGGCAGAGCAACTGGCAGTTTGGCATTGTGTTAGCAGGGAGGAAGGACAGCTCTTTCTGCTGAGGTGCTTCTAACTTGTTACCCCCCAGAAATAAATAAATAAATATCCTGAAGCTGCGTGTGCCTTTGGTGCAGCTCAGCAGAGCTGTCTCTGAACCCCTGGTCAAGGAGACCTCATTCTTGCCCCATGTCTCGCAAGGCAAGGGCAATGTCATAGAACAGCACTTTCAAAACACAAGCCAAATGCAGAGTGCTCTGAAACCAAATCCCTCTGCCTGCAAATAAGAAAGTTGGGTTTCTGATTACTTGTTTCCAAATGTTTTGCCACAAACTTTGTTTGGAGATGGGGGAGATGAAAAAAAATGGGATGAGTGCTACCTGGCCCAAGCTCAATATCCAGAATCTCTACTTAGAGCTCTCAAGGAAGAAGGGCTTCCTCAAAGAAGTCTCCCGTCCACAACCTATGATGCAGCATGCATCTCTGGGAGATGCACAAGCCGCCACCAATGTGCTTTGAGGTTACGATACCCAGCCCCCTGTAGCTAAGGAAGAAAAAAAAAATATTCTTTACCTCTGTAGAGGTGGGTCTAGATACAGTCATCTGAGTCCCACATACCCCAGAAGTCTGGGGGAGCTTGGATGTGGACTCCTGTGACAGGGACAGGCTCAAACAGGTACTATTTGGATGTGAATCCAAATCCAAATTCCCACAGATTGTTGGCTGGGAGCCTTTATTCTACCTCTAATTCCACAAAAGAAAAAGAAACAACAAAAAATAAAGTAAAAGATGCTTTTAAAATACCATGAGGAGAGAAACTGCCATGGAAATAAATAGCGAAAATAACAATGTTAACATTTCCGGCATCACAGCAACTCTGAAATTCAAGTAGTGTGCACATGCCTACAGCACTTTCTCACAGCCACTATTGGCGCGGCCTGAGGTTCAGAGCTCAGATTGTGTCACGTTGTTCGCTGAAACAACCAAGTCCTCCCTGGCGCTGGAATGGATTTAGAGAGAAGGGGAGAGGAAAGATGGATGCAGTCTCTGCTGATAATCAGGTCTTTACTGTGCCCACCTGATGCCACGCTTTAGCGGGACAAAGACACAAAGTTCTCTTATTTCTGTCCCTGTCTGTCATGCCTGAGATATAATGGCCATGCTTCAGAGTTGGAAAGGGTATTGCTTCAAATAGTCCCCCATCCGCCTAGGTAGAGGGAGCTGGTCCACGTCGGCTGTAGACTTGTTAATCCGTAGCCGGCACAGGTGCTGTAGACTGGGGATGTTGTCTTTGCGGCTGAGCGGCTGGATGAGTTTCAAGTGTACTGCAGCTGCTGCCATCTCTTTTTGCATGGGAGGTAGAGGAGACGGAGGCGGGTAAGGAGCCTCATTCTTGCTTTCCATTGTGCAGGACATGACATAATGCTGGATAAGACTGACCACGTCTGGGAAGGCCAGGATGCGAGGTTTGGACAAGTAGTTTGAGTCTAGCCGGAACTTGCTGTCAGTGTATTCAATGCGCACGTTTGTGGGACCTCGATTGGTCTTGACGGAGAGCGTGAACAGGTAGCTGGGGTGGGTGCTGTCCCGTACCAGGAAGGTGCCCTCAGGCATCTTTTGGAGATGCTGCTTGGCCTCACTGGCAGTAATAGATCCCCAGTACCAACCTGGAAAAGCATCCCAGAAAGAACTTGTTAGGGAAAGAACATATTAAAGGACTGGCAGTGTATTCAGAGAAGCCTCGAAGCCTACTGAGTTCAGGGCTTGAGAAGCAACCAGGGTTTCCTAGCTATGCTTGTCATTGCTGTGCTGGGGCTTGGGATGGGGATGACTACTTTTGCAGCTACTGCAGTTTACAGAGGAAGAGGGGCCTTTTTGCAATTCTTTCTCCTGATTCAGTTATAAAAGACAAAGCTTTTGCTTACACTAGTAATAAATTACTTCATGATACAAGTTTGTAGAGACTGAAAATACACTTGCTGCATCCACAAGAGTCAGCCGTGGCTGTGACAGAACCAGGTTCCTATCTGAAGTGGGATCAGGAGATCCTTCCTGGAGCTCAGATTGCAGAGTTGGCTCCCTGTAGCCTTCTGACCCCTTGACTTTGTGAGTTGAGCCTTACCAGATTCTCGCAGGTAGGAGAAGGTTTTTGCAATGCAGAGAAGGTCTTCTTCAGGGTCTCGTGTTTGAGGCGGGTTGCTGTCTGGAACTGGTGCTGCAAAGGCAGGCGCAGACTCCTCCTGGAAGGCCGTAACTGGGAGGGGCTGCATGATCGGCTCTGACAAATCCACCGCAATGCCCCTGAGTGATAGTCTCCTGATCTTTTCCTCCGCCAGCAAAGGATAAGGTCTGAAATGAAGGGCATACTCTGCTATTTTTCCTTGCCTTGAAATAGGTCGCAGTGTCTGTTCAGTGCATGCTACATTGTACTACAACATGTTACGTTTTATAAACAAATCCTCAACATGATTATGTTTCAAACAGAGAGGCAAGGGGGGAAAAATTACACGGCTAAAGATGAGCCCTTAGAAAGAGGGAGAGAGAGTTGGCCTCTTTCACCTTGTAAAAGGTGGTCTATCTTGCAATTTAGGTTGGTTTGAAACCTGATATTTTAGATACTGCCTTTTAATATGTCGTTTTAGAGGCAATAAGGTTCATAGCAGCATTACAGCTTCACTTACATCATTACAATGTTGGAGCATTTCTTTTTCTGCAGGTGGGTTTGTTAGTCATTTACTGTAATATAATTAGAAGCAGAATGGGAAATAGCTTGGGTTTTGTCCCACCCGCTCTCTGCTGAAGGTTGACCTGATCCTAAGTGTGTCTGTTAGAACTCAGGGTGAGCTGATCTTGTAGTAGAATAATGGGAATTCTTGTTTTAGCCAAGCCTGTGCACTACACAAACCCTAGCGTTCAACGGCACGACGGAGTTCTCAGTGCGACTGTAATCCCTGCAGGATTACGGCAGTAGGAGGTTCTGCCATGACTGGGCTGCTATGAACATTAATCCCTCTGTGGCCTAAAGAGAGTGTTAGTGTAGCCATTCAGCACCTAAGTGCAGTTTCACAAAGCCTGGAGCTCTCATGGGCCATGGGTGCTCCTTCTCTGCAGTATCTAGATTCCTAAAGGAAGGCAGAGCTCCAGGGGGAGGATGGATGTTGGGGGCCGGGGAAGTCTTCATTCCCAGGCAATCTCCTGAGCAAAAACATTAGTTTCTGTCTTTTCTTCTAGGCTCTTTGCCTTTGCGTGCCCTGTACTGCTGCATGTCCTGTGTTATATCCCCCACATGCACTCACTTGCTTGAGACGTTCTTTCAGACACTTAACATAAAAGATAGCTGAGTTTCCAGAGAAATACAACACAGTCCTCAATGTGAGACCATCACAGCACCATTGGAGGTGATGGTGATTGCAAAGGCAGCAGCCACCTCCTCCCACATCACTGAAGAGAGAAGCGGAAGGAGACTCTGAAGTCATAAGCACTTCCCTTCCAATCTTCCTCCTCTGTGCTTTATGTGAACAGTGACGCTTTAGGTACATACATAAATGTGTTGTAAACTGATCTGCACTCCACCTTCTCAAACTGCCGAGTCTCACGTATGGGATGGGGAGCAGGAAGAAGGGATTTGGGGGAAAAGCAGATCAGAGAGAACCTGAAAACGACTTCACAGTGATTTGTGAGTGAGCGCCACAATCAGTTCCATGACTCTGCATTTCTAATAAAACCACGTAGGTTTGGAGTAAGGTTTTTGTAAAACCACTGGTAAAATTGAATCTACGGAGAGACGCTTTTTGCCCATGCGATACATGGCAAGACCCCACTATTCCATTGGTATTTAGAAGAGAACATTCTTCGTTTTTCCATATGTGAAATCACATTTCAGAAGCAGGATATCTACTTGGCATTCGTGGCATTAGATCCTAATTTCTTAATTTCTATTCATGGGTAGGAAGCCAAACCTAAAAAAAGTGATTGCTGGCACTTATCTTCACCAGGCACCCTTGATCACAGGGACTGCGTTTTCAGTGGCTTTCACAGAACAGTGGATCTGAATATTCTTTTATACCTGGAGATTGCTGTTGGGAAACCTCTGAGTTCTCTTTTAAGTCCCACCTGAGCTACATTTGTAGGTGTTGAGGGCTGCATTTTTCAAGATATTTGGATGTCTCCCTCTTAAAGTCATGGTCTTCACAAATGTCTAGCTACCTGCCTTCTTGGGGAAAGGAGATTCTTGATTCTCCATTTCCCCCCTTTTTGAGCAAGGAGGACTATAAACCAGATCCTTCACTGTACTGAACCTAGTATAATAGTTCGTGCTGTGCAATAAGGGTGTCATACAGGGCTGTTGGCAGACCATTCTCTCTCTTCTGCGTTCTTGCGTTCTTATACCGACTGTTCACGGAGCTGAAAATGATTGTGACCAATGTTAAGTAAAATCAGTCCCACACCGCTCACTGCCCACTCGCTCCCCAGAACTTGAATATTGCAGTCCAAATTCCAAATCTCTTTGAACTTATTTTCTCCTGGAAAATTTTTCTGGCCTATGCTTTGGGAAAGGTTTAGAACATGAAGAAAACTTTTCTTGTTCCTAGCATGGAACTACTTTTTTTTCTTTTTATATACCTACTTTGGGGAGAAAATTAGGAATTGCCTAAGAGACTGGGAAGGAAGGGAGAGAGAGCAAAGCTACATGGGGAAACGTACTCCCGTTTCATTGCAGAAAGTTGTTGATTTCAAGGGCTGTACCAGTTCACAGTTCGGTCCTCCAAAAGACACATCAACTATGTGAATTTGTCAGTAGATTTCTTTTATAGAGCCACTGTGGGTCTCTCTGAAGCAGAGCCCCTGTGCTTGAGATGAGGTTTCCCACTGTGCTCACTCTCTGCTGCCTTACACTTTCTGCCACCTGAAGCTGAAGGAGCCCAAACCCCGTGCAGTCACTGTGGAGATTCTTCCACTGCAGCCAGAGAAGGACCATGCTTATACTCTTCCGATTTTCCTTCCATATACCTGCCTTATGCCCCTCTCTCCCCCTACAAAAAGTCCTAGTGCAGCTGTAGTCTCAAAGGAGCACAGTGGGATTAGAAATTCTCATAGACCAGGAGGTGCTGGTGCCCTAACAACTTTGTATACATAGGTTGAAGAAAAAAGAGCTGCTGCTGTGACCAGAGCAGCTCCAAGCACAGGAAAGGGAGAGCAGAGGGATCAGCAAGTAATGGCAGACTATAACTTTTAATGCAAGTACATTTGCAAGAGGGATAAGAAGAGTTTGGTGGGATAAGGACATGTTGAAAAAGGTATGCTGACATGAAAAAGTCAGCCCTTTAATGGGGCAAAGTAAGTATTTGAAAATAATTAGTGCTTGTAAGAAAGAAAGTAGAGGAGAGACATGTGGAGGATCAGGACTGAACAGAGTAAAGTGTTAGTACAACAGCTGCGATGAGGAAGAAAACAAATATATAAAATTTGGCATGTCTAGCTGGTAGTCTGTGTGGAGTCTTGAGAGAAACAGCAAATGAACTTCCCTGTGCTTTGGCCATTAGTGTTTCAAAAAGCCTTGGAAAGCCAAAAAAGTTCAAGAGAATCAGGTATGTCTGACATCATTTAGTGTTAGCTTTGCAGTTACTTTGCTGATAAGCTAAAACTTTGTAACACAGTACAAGTAGTACAAGAAAAAGTGTGTCAAGCTGTTCTCCCTTCCATTAGCCACGTCCCAAGACTCCCGTGGGAGCTTGGTCTGAATAGGAGGCAGAGTATGGAGTCCAGGATATATGAAATCCTAGAGGATAATGAAAACTGAGCAATAAATGGTCATAAAAAAAGATATTAAGAGACAACCATCTACACATCTAGCTACATAACAAGTTCTTAATGGGTGAAGGGAAGCAGTAGCTCTGGTATGTTAACCCTGGAGAAAAGCTTCAGATAAGGGTTTCACAAAGCCTAAGTTGAAAAATGAATTCCCTTTGCCGTGGCTATAGGAACTGCAGCAGTAGACTGAAAATGAGAGCGAAAACAAACCCACTTGAGTATTAGGAAAGTATTGGTAAGCATGAGCTCTGCTTGTCTGTGGAACAGATTTTGGGGGGGAAATGGCAGAAAAATCCCCGTGCTTTAGGCATTTAAAGCAGACAAGGCAAATGCATTGCCTCTGAGGAAAATCCGCTGAGGGCAGGAGGGATGGGCAATACTGATGTTACGGCTCAGGCTGAAACAGATGCTGAGACTTTCCAAATATGCAGCATGTGTAAAAATGCTGGATGATTCCTGCAGACCAGGTATTTACACATGCTGATGACCTGAGCTGATCATACAGGCACTGAAATGCCAACACACCGGTGCCAGACACTGGTGCCGGAGAAGGGACTTGGATGTTACCTGTTTTACTGAACAAAGGTGGTGTAACTATATAGGTGCCCCCTATGGCCCCCTCCATGGCCCTACACAGAATGCTGTGTATGGGTAAGTCTGTATATATGTACATACATTTAATCTTACCCATAAAAGCAATAGAAAGAGGAAATTGTGTGTTTAGCATAAATATTTACTTAGAAATACACAAAAACATCTGAAGTCCGGGGAAGTTTTTCCCTGTAAGCAGTTTGTTTCCACCGGGACATTAGAGAACACCTACGGTCTCGAGTTTGTGTCCCTGCTGGTGCTGCACACACACCACTGAACACCACACTCCAAGTTTTTACTAATTTTTACTCCCCCAAAGTCTTTGAATACCATGTAGTTTTTCAGCAATAGAGAACACAGAAATCGGGAATACTTTGGTCCTGTGATTTTGGCCATGGAATCTAAAAAGCAGACACATAGCACACACACGCACAACTTAGCACTCGGTCAGCGTCAGTCATTCCCGTTCCATTACAATCACACATGGCAACTCACATGAGCTGAAAAACTGTCCCAGAGAATCTTACTAATTACAATTATCAAACCACAGCTTTTAAAAGAAGACTGCAAAGTATCTTACCCCTGAACACAGAGGATCATGTCACTCCTGGACCAAGGGAAAAGCATTAAGTCTTCAAGAAGGTGGGAAATGCTTTCTCCTTTTCTCTTTTTTTCTTCTCGTCTCCTTTTTCTTTGCTTCCCAGAAGGAGCAGGCTAGTTCCAGCCTCTAGTTAGGGGTTCACGGTAAGAGAAGGCTGGAGAGTCCCAGCAAACCCCTTCTGCAGTAGGTTGTGTTTCAGACACAGAAAAAGCCAAGCAGAAGGCGAATCAGGCTGTCCGAAAACGACTTTGCAGATTGTTAGCAACTTTGGCCAGGAAAATGCATGCGCTTTCAGTGCTTTAGAAAATAATGTATTCTTGTTCTGCTTTTCAGAAAACAACGACAAAAAAAGTTTTAAAAATAACCAGAGAAAAGGGAAATTACATATATTTAAAGAGGAAGTAATCTTCCTTCAGAGCAATCGTTTAGAAAAAATATTCAGAGCACTCTGAAATAATAATAAATAGATACCAATAAATAATATCCCCCCGAGTGCTGGGGGGGAGAGAGCCGGGAGCGCAGCAACCTGCTTTTTCACTGACTCCAGAAGTAATGAAGCTCCGAGAAAAAAACCCAACCTACTAAGTAATCTTTTGTTTGCCCCTTTTAATCTGTTCCAGGAAGTGAGGGATTCCTGGAATCGTATTGTATTCACATCACTCTTCCGATATCAGCCACGCGGGGAAGGAAAAAAAAAAAAAAAGAGAGAGAGGGTATAAATAGATGTGTCCATAACGGCCGCGTTGATGTCAGCACCGCTCGCCGGGGGAGGGCAGCGGAGCCCTCCCGGGAGGCCGGCCAGGGCAGGGCAGGGCAGGCTGCGCGGCGGGGCCGGCCGTGCGGAGCCGCCGCCGCCGCGCGTGTTCGCGGAAACGCCTTTGATCCATTTCCAAGAACTTTCCAGGAACGCGGGGCCGCCGCGGCGGGCGCTGCCAATGGGCGCCGCCGCCGCCGCCCGCCCGCCAATGGGCGCCGCCGCCGCCCCCGCCCGCCGCATGCGCGGGGCCGCCCGCGGGGCGCGGAGGGAGCGCGGGGGAGCGGCGGCCCCGCAGGCAGCGGCCGGTCCGCGGGGCGGGKAGCGCCCACCGACGCCTGCCTGGGCCTGCGCTGAGCTCCCTGCTCGCCCTGCAATTCATTCGTAGCATTCGTTTATTTATTCGTATTTATTTTTATGCATTTCCATCTATTTTTACGTATTTGTAGCTACTCTTTCTATCTGTAATTTTTAAAATTTCGTTTTAGCGCCCTTCTCGCGTTTCAGCTTTCTGCCCAAGCCAGCGGCATCTCTCTGGGTGGCAGGAGCACTCGGGCGCTGAGGGAGGTGGCAGGCCATGGGGTCAGGGCCCCTGGGGACCAGGCGTTCCCCTGGGATGCAGCAAGGCCAAGGGAGCGACAGCTCGGGGAGGTGCAGCTGCCCCCCGCTGCCCCTGCCACCCCCAGGCTGGCCTGGGGTGTTCCCTGCCCGCGCCACAGGGAATGGGTCATGTTCTAGTGAAATGCAGTCCATGGGAGGATGGTGTGCTGTAGTGTCTTGTAGTCTGGACAGCGAAAATATGGTTGTCACACTGCATAGGGTGGCCCCATGTCTTGGTCATCTGGGAATCCCCTGTGAATTTGCATTTCAGCTCGGCTAAGTCTCCTGGAAAAGGTTGCACCACCACCATTTTGTCCAGCATTTATAGATCATTGCCAAGTTAAAATTGGGTGACCCAGGAGGAAATATTTCAGTTACTTTTAGGGTTATTGAACCTTTTATTTTTAAACACTTTGTAACAAAAGCTTGGTCATTCTTTTCCTGCCACAAGTTGCCACCTCTTCACATATCAGAGATAAGAGAGAACGTGAGAGTGGGCTGTCTGTCACCTCTACTGAAGGAGATTGAATATTTATAAATATTAGTAATCATTGTGCTGTTCAGAACCAAAGTGGATGGGGCCGGGAGGGGAGGGGAGGGGAAGATGATGATAAGGATAAGGTTAGAAGGATGTTCTCATGGGCAGGACATGAGCCTGAGAGCAGGAAGCCTATGTTCAGCTCCTGACTCAGCCTTTAACTCCCTGCTGTTCCATTTAGCAGCCAGTTAGCATTCTGCATGCTTCCATTCCTTGTCTTTACTACATCAGGGGACAGTGCAGTAATAAGTGCTACTAATAATACTGAGCTATTCGAAGAGAGAGGTGCTGAGGGCCATCTAAGTATCCAGAGGGATGGGAATGTCATCATGCGTGCACCCCTTGACCAGTTTGCTTCTGATCCTAAGTCGGACTTCAGCCGACACTTCATCTGAATACGTGTAAATTCACAGGAGAGGCGAGGGGATAGCAGGGGAGAAAGGAATTTCAATCCTCGCCCTTTCTGTGCACAGCAAGCACAACAGTCAAAAGATATTCGAAGGCTTACCTTCGCAGTTCTGGCACAGGGTTGCAGGGGGATGCCTGCCTGCATGTGCTCCTTCAGATCTAAATTCGGCATTATTTAAAACCTCTTATTATGTTGGTGGTGCAGCAGCACGATGGATTTGAACAGAGCTGGACTAGAGAGTAGGAAGTGGCTGCTGTCTCCTGCAAACTGTAGTTAACCTGCACATTCAGAAGGTATTTCATCTTCAGCCTTGGTGGGGACACTGAGATCATAGCTGTGGTGTGTCCTAAGGCAGGAGTGCTGCAGCCCAGCGCAGACACTGAGAAGCTATCTTTACATGTTATTTTACTTAGAATTGGGCTCCATCTAGTGATCTTCTGGAAAAGTCTTTGTGTGCAGGCTCTGTGCTGTTGTTTGAGTAGCCATTTGTATCTCCAGAGCGGGAAAGCAATGCTGAGAACTGTACAGTGGAAACATCACATGCAGAAACGGGTCTCAGTTGGCAGCTCTGTATTTCTGCTCTGTGGAAGCAGCATAGGTGTTCACACCGGTGCAGACACTATGTTATTCAGTATGCATTGTATTCTGATGCAGTGGTTTTCCACCTGCAATCACTAGATCCGTGCTGCTCTTTTCATGAGTCCTACAGGACCCTGAAAGATGCCCATTAAATTCAAGTATCTAATGTATATGAGAATTAATGAAAGGAGCTTTCGTTTTTATTGGAAACTTTTTTAGGGGTCCACCTCAAAAAAATATTCAGGCTAATGCCTGGGCTATTTTATCTACAAAATTAGTGATCAGTTTTAAGTCAGGAGTGTTCAGTAGTACTTCTTCACTCTACCTGAACGTTTTGCCCCTCATTGGCATTCCTCGTGCACGTGGTAATGCCCTAAGTAGGAAACAGAACAGTGTGCCCAATTTGCCAGCGCCCCAGGCCTTGTGCAGTTGGTTACCTGTGCAGAGTCAATATAAATTGCTGCCATTCCAACAAATTAGTTGTTTAAACTCAGATTATACTGATATAAATGGCTCTCCAGGGTTCAGTGTTGAAGAATTAGGACATTGCAGAGGCAGTTACAAGAAACATTGTTGAGCGACATCATTGAGTGATAGGCTTCAGTTATCGAAGATACCAAAGAGAGCAATAAAGTCAGGGAGGTAAGAAAATCCAGAAATCGTGAGCCAGTTAGTCCCTTAGGAAAGTTCACCAACACAACAGCACCATCTACTGATCGATGTGTTTGAGAAGACRGGCGGCCAGAGTCCCCTTTCCACTGAGGGTAAGTTACACTGCTTCAGCTRTACAGTTGGACATTTCAAATCTTGTAGAGTTGGTGTAAATGTAAAATGACATCCAAAATCGTAACTCTTGAGAGAGGTCTGTGTGTCTGGAGACTAGAGTTACCTTCACTATGCGCTTGTATACGAAAGACTGAAAGAAAGTTGCCCCTCTGGCTGCTGTGTGGCTATAAGGCCATCTCTGACCCTTACTCTGTGTTGTAAGGAATAGCATGCGACCGAACAAGCATTAACAATAATAAGCATCTATTCCTTGTTTAGATGGGCCATCTCGTTATTTGAGTAGGGCACACCAATTTCTGTAATCAACAACACACAAGAGGGTGATGAACTTACTGTTGTGGTTTTGATTTCCCAGCCTGGTGTGGAGCAATGGAGGAGTCTCCAGGGTGTGGGTGAGCTGTGCCATGGATGCAGGGACATCCGAGCTGGTTCCATGCAGAAGTAAGATGTGCAGGACAGCAACAGGCTTCATTTCAGGCTACAAAAAAATACCTTGGTGTTACTGTAAGGAACTCACAGTATTTGTTGTCCCTAGGCTCGCTGGCATGTGGTGACCTAGAAGGTGATTGCAGTGTGGCATCTGTTAGGAACTTTTCTGCCTGTATCAAATGCTGTGTTTCTGCAAAAATTGTATTCCTGAGTGGCCTGGAAGGCCACCCCAGGACTGTCAGACAATGTTGCCATAACTATTAGTTGCAGGATCTCTTTCAATGAGAGAGAGAGATTAATTTCTTGTGCTCCACTGCAGCATAAAATGAAGCACCATCTTCTGTAGACAGATTGGAAGATTTATGATGCTTTTGATTTATGATACTTCTATGAAAAACCCTGTCTTTTTTTTTTCTCTCTGCTGAAATGGAAATGTCCAACCGGTATCAATCTGACTCCCTCTGTAAATAAGCTGTGTCCCAGAGCTCCTTCTGCTCTAAGATCCCCGGACAGCAACCCTTAGTGGTGGAGCAGGGATGGAGCCTCCCAAAACCTTCTCGATGACCAAGACAAGGTATCTGTAATAAGGTGTCTGAGTCCAGGATTATAAAAGCAACTGTCCTACCCTTTTCTGTATTTCTATAGAAAAATACCTGCTGAGTATGTGCTAACAGGGAGGAAGTAATCTTGAGGAACTAAGTCAGGTATTAGGACACGCTCTCCAGATTGTGAGACTGGTGCTCCTCAGGCTTCCCTTTCCTTCACTAGCAGCTGGTTCATAGCTAGAATTTGTAATTCCTCCTAGAAGCCATGTTATAATCCCAGGTCCGGGCAGAGGGTGTTGAGAATAAAAGAGAAGTTGTTCTAGTTTGGTGATCACTAAGCATCAGGTAAACATCATTGCTTATGAAAGAGCTCTGTAAACCTGTTTTTACCTCAGTAATGGAGAGAAAAGAGCTCGGCTGTTTGCTGATGAGCTTTCCTAGTTGTATGTGTAATAGAAACTGTTTCAGTTTCTGGCTTGTTGTTGGGCTTTTCTTTCTTCTTTATTTTTTTCCTTTTTTTTTTTTTTTTCTTTTTGAGAAGTCTGAGACAAGACACCTACGGAGCAGAACTGACAGGCGAAAAAACATATATATAGTCTCTGTTTCAGGCCACTGTGTACATGACAGACCAAACTAAAGATCCTACAAGAAGCTTCTTTTCTTCTCCTTCACATCACAACATTGTTCTGTAGAGCTGCCCTTTTTTCCTTTTACTATCATCACGGATGCAGTTTCTGAAGAACTTGCTGAGAGATTTAATAAGGTTGTTGCAACCGCCCAGTCAGACAAAGCTGTGTCCTCACTTCAACCTGACATACAATCTGACATCTATACATCTATATAATGCATCCCAGAGAGTGGATTTCTCATAACACCAGAAAAAATACATAGCTGTTACTCAAAGAAAGCAATGTTTCAGAAAAAAAAGTCACTGTATTTTCAGCTGATGGTGGTATTTTCTTTATTGTAGCTGATATTGATTTCCACAAGACATTGCTATCAAAGGACTAACGTCTGTGCAAATCGCTTTTGTATATAAATAAACTCAGGTAACTGTAGCATCCAAGTAAGTATCACTCCTCCAAAATATGCTATCCCTCAAAGAACATTTGATGACATCAGCTTTCCTAGCTCTCCAGGTGAGAGCAAACTCAGATACTTCATTTCATTTTTCTTAAGAAATGAGATATTTGAAAGTCTGAAATGCCTTTGATCCCAGATATTACTGTTAGTGAATTGCTACAGCATGGCAAAAAGGCAGTGAAAATACCTAGTGGGATACCCAAAATTAACCTTCTGTATTTAAACAGTAGTGCTCTCTGTGTGTAAACCAGGTATCTGTGATATCCAAGACATGACAAAATCAGGAACAGCGTATCCAAACTGCGTGCTGGCTAAAATACGAAGATTCASAGGGTTAACACACTAGCTTAGAGAGATGGGGCTGCTGCCCCAAAGCTTATTGCAAGATTAGGGCCTTATTGTTTGGTTATTTTCTCCTATAAGCTACTCTTCTAGTTTGGGGCAAGGCGGGTATAGCTGAGCTACTAAATTCTCTCTTGAAATAAGTTGTTTTGTGTTGTTGCTGTTGGGGATTTTTGGTAAAAACAGGATTAATATTTAATTTACTGTTTTAGGGATTTTTGTGAGGATGAAAGAACTTTTGCCGTAGTGGGCTCTTACCCTGTTAATAGTACTGTTTTTTTTAAAACTTCAAAAAGCAAACATCAATAAGTAAATGAAAATGTCTTTTTCAAGGAAAAATGTCCCCCGGCACAATAAGCTGCAATGGGCCTGTCAGTGTGTCCCCCATCAGTATCTCCAAAGGATGCTAATGCGGCTCGACCTGCCACAAGCACAAAGAGAAGCCGCAGGATCCACAGTGTAAGTTTTTGATCATATGCAGTGTAATTCCCAGGGAGATCTAAAACTGGCATTTGAAAGCAGACATTGTGAGAAACGCTCCCAGAGCCAGACAGGGGTACAACTGCAGCTGAGGTGACCATGCTGCGCTTGCTTGCCTTTAGGATGTCAGAGGTGTTGGGGCTAAATGGTTAACCCAAGATGTGTGCCTGGGCCCAGCATGCTTGTCCCTCCCCCAGAGCTTGTCAGAGAAATTATGAAACCTTAAGCAGCTTAAGAGAAGGATATTGCACAAACGAACGTTCTTGGTTCTGCACAAACAGCGTGTGGATTGCAAAGGCTGGGATGTACAAGTGCGGGAACTTCAGAGTGGGCACCCAGCAGGGGTTTGCAGGTACCGTCACCTAAGACACCACACCAGGTCACTAGAGCAGAGTCGTTTCACTAGTGCAGCACCCAGACCAGACTGCTTTGGGGTTGCCCGGCATGGTCAGAATAACTTTGAATAAAAAGCATCAGCTAAGCACAATCAGGAGAGACGTCTGGTGGAAGAGATTTAGAAGTTTAGCACAAGAGCACGGGATACTTTTGGCTGTTACTTACAGTATCAGATTGCCGCCTTGTTACTTGTGAAAACGTTCTGTTGCAAAGACTTTTAGATATTGAGAAATCCTGTCTTTGTCACTGGTTTTAAAGATTTTCTGCACATGATATTCATGTTTTGCTTGGGGTAGAGATACACTTTGTGCTTGGACAGCCTATCTAAGACAAAAAATGAACACAAAAAGCACGGGAATATATTTGCTTTTTGTTCCTCAGCTGTGGTCATCCTTGTGTACAGTGAGGCTATTTGATACTTGGGCTGCTGCCGGAAACTCTTTTTCGGAGTTTATGGTGGGTGAAATTAGCAGAGGGTTGGTGTAAGGCCTTATTAACCATGATTCACACTGGATTTTTAAGGTCTTTGCCCTGTTTAAACTTCTTACTGGTTGCTGGTAAAACAGTGAACTTTGCTAAGAGCATATATAGACAATAGCGAGTAGTGAACCCAAACAAGCACAGCTTTCAGTAAGATATCGTTTCAAGCAGTGACTTGAAAAATGTGGTTTGTATCCTAGCAGTTGAACTCTTCTCAGTGGGAGACTGTTCGTAACTGAGACATGTAGAACCAGCTAACTTCACACAGAAGAATCCTGTCTTATTGCCTCATCTTTCCTCCTTTCTTTCCACGCAAAGCTTATTTTGTAGAAGCTCATTCTTGTAATAGTTAGAGAGAGTCATAATTTCTTAATGAAATTCCTTGCTTCTGACACACACTGTAAAAAATAGCAACCCCTTAAGTAGACATCTGTTTGGAATTTTTGCAGCGTTTAATATTTCCAAGAATAGGGCCATAAATTGCCTTCAGCTATTATTATTCAGCTTTAAYGTGCTAGCCGTTGTAACTTCCGCTTGCTTTGGTCAGCCACAGACTTTTGTGTAAGCGTTACATGGAAAGATTAGAAGTGGGGCTGGGAATGGGAGCTACAAGTCGGTGTGAGCGAGTATATTTGTCACATTATAAAATACAGAAGAGAGCTGAGAGATTTAGAAGTTTTCTGAGGGGTCTGGCCCCCAGTGACTGAGTAGGGAAGAGGATTATAGTTACCTGTTGCAAAGAGAAGGAAATTACCATCCAGGACAAATAAAACAGCAAATACAGGCAGAAGCCGTGGGAAGGAAAATAAGAGCAAGCTGCTGACTACAGAACAGTGTTATTGAAGGTTTGCAGCAACCTGGGAGCTTACAGTTATGCATGTGTTTCCCTGAGATTGCCACAGTGGGAGGTGGTGCAAAGCCTAAGAAGGCTGGAAGCCGAACCTGAGAAGGAAGGGTTGGAAATAGCTGTGTTCCTCTGGGATTTGGTTAGCCCAGAATAGGTGAACTGAATCAGGGGACCAGGCCTTCAGTAGCTGAACTGCTGAAAGCCTGGAAGGGAAACCTGAGGCAGAATAGCTGTAGCATCACATCACATGGCGATATACTGCAGATCCGCATCCTGCTAAGTTGAACTACTTTTTATCCCTTGGAGRAAGGACTCATTAGCCCTTTTAATTATTTTCCTAACCGCAAGAACTCCAGATGCCATTATGTTATGTAAAATGACAAATGTATTTTTAACTCATAAAGCATGTGAACTTTAAGCTCTTTCCAGTGATACAAATACAGCTCCATTTCAATGCATGAGTCATCTTCACATGTAAGGAGAACTCAGCATTTCACATCCCTGTAACTACACTCTGTGCACCAGCGATGAGCAGCAGTTGCTGTGGGAACCATCACTTTTAATATCCTGACTGTGCATACAAAAGTGCAAAGAAATACTGACTGCTTATTTGGCAGAAAAGGCCGCCTTTAATAACAGCACCGACTATTTCGGCAGCCATCGCGCCTGAAGGATCATAGTCTGTCCAGTATCGAGTCTCAATGCTTTGCTCCATAGCAATAGCCTTACTGTTTAAAACGGGTTTTAGAGCGAACGTGTCAATCCTTTCCCCTTCCTAAAACGAGCGATCGGGGGGAAGGGGCCGGCGGTGCTCCCGGCCGGGCCGGGCCGGGCCTCGCCGCCCCTCCCCGCCACCGCGCGGGCGCGCTGCGGCACCAGCCCGAAGCCGCCGAGGCAGCTTCGTCCCCCACCACTCCCCCTCCAGCAGGGCCGTTTACCCCCATAAATGAATAACGTGGCCGGTGCCTTAAAAACACCGCCCTGCGCAGGGGATGTTCCCCACCAGCCGTTCGTCCTTCCCCGGGGAGCCTGCCGCCCGGCACCGCCCGCTCTGCCCCACGCAGCCGCGGGGGGGATGAGGCAGCTCCGGCTGGGGCCTCCCGCTCCCCCTTCAGCCCATGCGTGGCCCCCTCCGGCCCGACCCCGGGGGAACCACACGTTCCCCGCGGTCCGGCCGGTCTGGGCCCCGCCGCGGGCGGCTTCCCCTCAACGCGGGGGGGAGGCGGCGCGCACCTGCCCAGGGCGTCGGGGCGGGCCCAGGCAGACCCCGCCTTCCGGGACTCCGCACCGGGAAGCCTCGGCTGGGGCTGCGCCGCGCCGCCACAGGCAGGTAACCGTCCTCCGGCGGGGCCCGGCGGTGGAGCCCCCCGCTACCACCCCGGCGGGCCCGCCGCCGCCCCCTCCCTGCGCGCCGTGAGGCCCGCCTCGCCTCGCCTCACTTCACCTCAGGGTTTTCCCGCCTCGGGGCTTTCCCGCCCTCCGCCTCCCCCTTGCTGGGGGCTGAGGGAGCCGCCCCGCTGCCCCTCACTGAGGGAGCCGCTCCCTCGCCCGGGGTGGCTGTCTGCGGGGCAGGCCTCGGGCCAGGCAGCCCCCCGGCGTGAGGAACGGCTCTCAGCCTCCCCGTGGCGCTTTGCCTGCTCGTGGCTCAGCCGTGTTAACGGGGCTCGGAGGCCCTGGCACCGGTACCTCCCCCGGGGCTGCGCTCCTGAGAGGCCAGAGGCCCTCTGGACCTCAGTGGTCTCAGGCAGCTCCTTGGCTTTGGGAGCCACGCCGTTGCATCGCCGTGTACCCGAGTTTTTGGGTGGCTCAATAGTCCCCTAAGTAATGCTGTGGACTCTGTGGACTGGGGCAATTTGGTAAGTGTTGGCCCAGCATCAGGTCTGATGCCTGCCCAGGCAGTGCCCCTCTGGGGTTTAATCCGGGTATTCATGGTTCTCTTGCGTAACTTGGAGCATTGGGATGAGGCAGGGGACCATTGTGGAGATCTCTACACAAAATGTTGAGGCAACAAGTTGTTGATGCAGGTTTATAAGCTCCTCGAAGCAGAGGCCATCTCTGTTCTGTTGTACAGAGCTTAGCTGAGTAAGACTTTAGTCCAAGACTCAGCGCAGGCACTCATTGCAGTAAAAGCAGTAATTTATAACTGGTCTGATAGCTGTGCATATTGGAACTGGGGTGACTGGTCTGTAAAGCTAAACAAAGTGTGCTTTCCTGAGATGAACCTCCACTTTTGGTCTCTCTAGTGCCTGGTCATCTTGTTAAGAAAGGAAGAGAGAAAAGTGGTTAGGTGAGACATCGGTTAGTTCACACCAATTACTAACACTCATTTACGTTTTTACTCAGGACTAAATGGCGAGCAAATGGACTGTTTGAAGCACTGGCTTTGATCGCCTGAGAGGAGGGACTCTGCTGAGGATACCCCACAGGGAATCTGTTGGGTATCTCTGTCATCTCAGACTCTTCCCTGATATGGAACAAAGTGAAGGTGAACAGGAATCCCAGCCAGAGAGTCACGTGGATAGCAAGAGCAGCGTGAAATCCTTGCCTGGGGGAGCGACCCATGTCAAACTAGAGATAAAAAAACATGCAGTTACGGATGACTACAAACTCTCCAAACGGGTGCTAGGGTTAGGAATCAACGGCAAAGTACTGGAGTGTTTCAACAAGGAGACAGGCCAGAAATGTGCTTTGAAGGTATGGAGGCTTTTTCTTTTTTTTCCTTATTTATGGTTTGGAGGCCAGAGTTCACTTCCAAAGCCCTGTAAAAGCTACTTGTTCTGTTGCTTACATTTCACAGAGTGCTGCATGTAGAATTTGAGTATGTGGAGACGTTTGCTATTACTTACAACATTGTCCAGACTTGAGTCTTCTCCAGAATATTCTGCGTGAGTTTACAGAAGAATGTTATCAGCTGTGAAATTCTCTTGTTCCTATTTAAAAGACAAAAAAGCGGGGGAGAGAACAGTGTCTTGGTGTGTTCTGTGAGAGAGCTTGCTACATTTTGAATGAACATATTATGCAATACTTGGGAAGGAAACTATTTTGGATCTTGTGCAATGAAATAGGCCTAAGCTGGGAAGTATTTAAATATTCATTGGTCTTCAGGCTTTCCTCCCTTTGAAGACTTTTCTTAAGGGGCATTTCTAGTTGTTTACTCACTTATTCTCCTCTTCATTTTTGTGATTCATTTACAGAAGGGTATTACCTGGGAAAGCACTGATTACACCAGTATTGGCAAGTAAGTTTAGTAGATATTTATGGTGATAAGTGCCACTTAAATAAATGGAGCAATAACCATTCATTAGAGAATGTAAAGCTTACTTGCCTTTTGCTCTGCAGCTTTTAAACTTGAAGATTTCCCTGCTGCTTTTAAACCACATTGTTAGGAAAAAGCAGCTCAAATGAGAACCAGGATGGTTCTGTATGGTAAGACTGAAAACCAGCTGAAGTAATTGTCATSAGAATGACTTAAGAATGTTACTGAGTCCTTGCTGGTGTTAATCTGATTAGTTGGGATGTCTAGAAGGCTTTCAGGTACCCTTCCTTTTCTTAAACCTCACACTCCGTGTTTGCTGACAGCAGGACAAATCTGCTAGTGGTTAGCTGGAAGGTCTGCCAAGGTCTGGGTATGGTCTTACCAAGCTAGAACTGCTATCCCCAGCAAAGCCTTTGCACTTTGATAGAACAGACTGGAAATATCTGGTAGCTTTGTCTATTGAAAAGATTTTTAATAGGGGAACTAGAAAAGCTTGTAATACAATGACATGCTGATTAATTCACATGTTTCCAACGCTCTCATTTTCTTTATCACACTGTTTTTTGTATTAGCTTCATGTAGCTCACTCACAGAAATTTATCATGGGGAAACTGGAGGTTTTGGCAAACAGACTGGAAGTACTAGGGTTTTGCGCCTGCATAGGGGAGTGTCAGGTTTTTACAACTCGGAGGTGATCCATTAATCAGATCCTTCTGAAGTGCTATCAACATTAATTTCTATACTTAGCATACTGTGATAAAGGATAATAGTTAATACTGAAGCTGTTCTGCTGTTTCTGAAGAGTTCCGTGGCTTTGCTGATTGTATACCATTCATACTTCAAAGGTTTTCCAGTCATAAGGGCTGGAAGCATTTTAAAATAGAAGTTGCCATTCCAGAGCACAATCCAGTGGCAACAAGTGTGTTCCAGAGAAAATTCTGTAGCTTTGGAATCAAATAGGAAATACATTCCTATGGATACGAGCATCTGTAAAATATTTTCTTAATTCAGTGCTCAGAGTTGGGGAAGGGGAGAAGATAGGTAAAGTTGCTGTGCCCTGACAGAATATCCTCTGCCTGATGGGGAGGAGGAACCTATAGTAGATCCTCTAATGCCGGTTTCTGTTTAGCACTGATTGAGTTGGCTGATTTTTTCAGAACTTTTAAAATATATTAAAGACCAAAGCACGACCCCCCTTCCCAAACTGGAGTTTTGTCAGTAATGGCTAATATATCACTGAAATTATATTATATATGTGTTTGTCATGCTCCCCCTGCCCCCAGCTTTGGAATGTGTGCGATTTTCTTCTGAAAGGGACAGAAATATTAAGAAGTTTATGAGTTCTCTAGGGAGTTTCAATGGCAGATAATAGTTTGCTGCTTGCATATATGTATTTCTCATCGTTATGAGTTTAAGTGCTGAATAAAAAGTTAAATATGCAATTAAGTAAAACTGCCAGCAGCACAGAGAGAATCCGCTATTCTCTCCAAAGATGGTCTAATGAGAAGATTACCCAACAAGGAAGGATAAAAACTGTGCTTGCTTAATTGGCAAGAATAGAAAGGTCTTTTCCTAGCCCTGAAGATATTTGCAAGGATGAAAATACTCAGAGGAAGTTTTTCCATTGTTTCTTGTGAAACCTGAACTGGGCCGTGCAAGTCCCAAACCTGCTCCAGATGAGACTTCAGAGCAAACCATCCAGTCAAAAGAGTTATGGAAAAGGGACAAGAAACTTGGGAAAAAAAATGCTTAGAAACAGCTTCAGTGCAGAATTCTCTGTGTAGGGACAATAGAGCCTTCGCGTTTCTGCTTTGCCACTGCTCATACTTCCTAGGTGTGATGGCGGAGTTATCATTCACTTACAGGAATAGAAAGTGGAGGCTGATGAAGCTGTCACAGAAAAGAACAACTGGTCTGACAGGTAAAGAGAAATGTAAAGATTGAATTGCCAGTTGAACAGGAAAAAAGGGATGCTGTATGGACTTCTTTTTTCTGGAGGTTGCTTGTGCAGTATCCATTGAGATGTACGTATATACGTGGACAAATACTTCAGGTGTCAGTGTGCTCACTGTAACCTACTCCTGGGAAAGGAAAAACATCACTCCTGCTGCTGAAGATAAAGCATAATAGTCTGTTCCCCTTCACACCAAACTCGCCCATTAAAGCAGCTTCTGACTTGGCAGATGGCACTGCTTTCTGCCTGCAGGTTTTCTTTTTTATGGGAACACAGCCAGCACAGCCAGGATCTGGATAGAAATTACTCAATGGAAGGAATTTTTAACTGAGGTACTCAAGAGGAAAGGGCTCGAACATTCATCCCCAGAGCCATGTGTCAGTCAAGCACTACATGCTGTAATTGGGAGGTACCTGTTGTCTTCTTTAGTCTGTGTCCGTAATWGGAACTAGTTAGAATTTCACTAATCATTTTAGAGTCAGAAAACGCAAGACATCCTCTCAGAGATACTGCAGGGCTTTGGTTATTTTCCTAAAGTATTACGTGGCTTAGTTTACTCTGCTTGGCATTGTGATTTGCTACACGCTTTTACAACATGCTGTCAGCTTTGTTTCTGTTAGATTGAAATGCCACACGCATTGCTGTCCTGCTCCAGAAAATCTAATCTGGTTACTCACTTAGACACATAATGACGTTTTGGCTGAACAGCACTGTTTCCAAATAGTGAGAATGCAGGGATTTAGAAAAGTAGAAGGATAAACAAAACTGCTGTGCAGGACTGTGGCCTTCTAGAAGGCAACTATGTTTTAGTCTCTCTCTCCCTTGCAAATAGAAAACCTTCTCAGATCTCTTTCCATAGTTGATCCAGAAATAGCAATCAAGTGAAGTCTAGTCACTCTTCTATTTTTATCTCTTCTTTGCCAGCCTGCCCCCTTCTGTTCACTTTACCTTTTGGGGCTAAAATTTAACCTCCACTCCTTTAACACTGTCATCAGTCTGAGTGTTCTCTGCTGTTTTTCACACTCCTCCCTGTTTTTAGGGAGAGGAGGAGACCGAAATAGCTGACTACCTGTGAGGATAAATGTGGACTCCTGGGACTTGCCTCCCATTAAAAAAAATCCAATGTACAGTTCCTTGTTCTTTCTTTCTTTTTCTCTCACTTCTTTTTTTCTTTTTTTTTGGCACAAATTCCTGCTAAGTGGTGTCAAAATAGTATTTCAATGGATTTAATGACCTACTTTATTTTTGTGAAAGATGGTAGAAAGGGCTCAGACAGAGTTGGGATCAAGAAAAGAGAGCTAGAGAGCGTTCTGCTGGGGTATTGGGACTTCTCTGCATCTGCAGCTTCAGGATTTTGGTGGATGATTCAGGATGTAAAAAGTRTTACATGTCATTGGCATACTATTCACCTTCAGTAAACAGATGTCCTTCCTTTTCTTCTCCTGGAAAGAAGTAACAATTCAGGCATAGCAGCAAAACAAAGACTGTTGGAACTTCAGGAAAACAAAGTACATTGGTTATGAGTGTATCGGTACTTTTGATATGAAAACTCTCCTGAATAACAGTATAGCAGTTGTAAAGTGCTTCTCCCCTAAGCACTGTGCATATGCGCCGTATGTTGCAGCTGCCTTCCAGTCATCTGAGACTTCTAGGTTAACGCGGAGTATATATGAATGTACCTGCTAGTTCATAGGTCTTATCCTTTAGAATAAATAGTGAGTTAAGCCATGACCTGCCTCATGGAAAATGTCCTGTGCTGCTAAGTGCCAACAATACAGTGTATGGGACTTGCTGATTTGAAGACAAATAGGTGAAGCCTGAACATTAAATAAAGCAAAAAGCAAACACAAAAATGAACAGGCTCCTTGCCTTTTAGATTTAAGGAACTTTTGGTGAATGATATAAATGATAATCATAGAGTAGGAGGCTCTACTGTTATCCATAAGAGTATTAGCATAACTTTGTGCTCAAAATGAAGGAAAGAAGGTAATGGCGAAAGAAATCTTGCAAGAAGATCATTCCCAAAATGTTTTTTGGAAACCACACATAGGACTATATAGAGAATGTTGTTCTGCTTTCCAAAGTGGAGTCGCTGTGGAGAAAGACAGTCATTCTGTGTCACCTTAATTTAGTCTTGAGCTACATTTCTGCCTCTCACTCAATTTTCATGTTTCTGATTATGTTAAATAATACTACATTACGTAAGCTAATTGCTGGATAGTCTGTTTTCAGTTAGTATACCCTGAAGTCAGGTCATGATTGCTTAAAAACAAGAGACTGTACAGTCCAAAGTATTTGTTTTGCAAGTTATCTAAATAGCTCATACTTTTAAAATACCCTGTTTATTGCCTGAAATAAGATGATGATCAAGAAAAAGAATGCAGCAGTGGAGAAGGCAAAGCATACAGTGAAAGTGAAGGTTATTTTAGGCTGATGATTGATTGTAGAATAGGAAATGTTAACAAGCTGCTTAGATGCTATAGATTGCATTTTTAGAAGAGAAGAAAATTATGCCAGATTAGGAATGAAACATTTCAACGTTTTTAGAATAAGGAAGAATAATGTTGTGCTAAGCTAGAACTGTGGTAGGAATTCAGGGGAACCAAGTGTAATTGTTGGTTAGGTTTTGTGCAGGATGAAGGAGCTCTTGCTTTACTGGAGTGATTCTATGTTTCAGGAGGAAATTAACACTTTCTAGTGAAGTATTCTGTAGTTCCCTCTTACCTACCATGTTTCCTGCAGCCTATTTATACTGGTTTATCTTCATGCTACAGTAAATTCTGTGTCAGTAACACAGCTGAGTATGAGTAATAAACTCCAGGAGCTACGTGTTGTAGATCAAAGGCAGATATGGTGTAGAATGAATATGAGTTCAGAAAAGTTCTAGTTAAATGGCAGCCCCCTGTGTATGGAGGAGTACCTAAAATGTGGATGGCATGAGACCGGTCCTTGAATTTTATCCTTCAGTGCCAATCTTGGTAAGTATTACGTAAATATGCATAAAATACCTAAAATAACATTCAGTTGATTAAAAAGTGGGTCGTTTCTACTGCTACAAGAATTGTTTTTTAAACCAGTGAGTCATTCAAGACCTGAGCCTTTCAGCACTTTGTACGTATTTGGGACAGAATGGCACCTTCCAGAGTGTCAGCTGGACTAGTTAATTTAAAAAAGGTGGACTTTATCAATTTACTTTGAAGATTTGACGTTCTTGACTGGTCTTCTCCTTATTTGAAATACAGCAAATCATTTTTTTTTTTAAAAAAAAAAAAGGGGGGGCGGGGCTTGGTCTGAAATAATAAAACCATGTGTAGTAAATTCTTACTAGGTTCAATGGCAGTTCATTAAGCCTATAAAGTGCAAACAGAAAGGCAAATGCTATAAACCATTAAGTCATCTTGAAAAAACAAACAATGTTGATGTTACTTTGCACCTTCTGTGTTCTCTTCCAGCCTGCTAGCAAGCTGGCACAAGTTGTACCATGACTTGTGTAGCAGCTAAGCTCTGGAAGATCGAGGTGTGTTCCCCTGCCTTCACCCAGGTTCAAAGATCTGACAAAGTATTATAGATAGGTGTCTTATTTCAACTACGAGGAAGGTGCTTAAAGAGAGAGCACGTGTGCATATCGGTCAGACACGACTAATCACTTGACACCCTCTTTGGACTGAAAGACCTTTGCTTTTGTCTCTCCCTCCTCCCTTTAGAGTCTAAATCCTCCTATTCCATTTAACTAAAGTAAAACCTCGCTGATTCATGCTAGCTGGGAGTTTCATTACAGATAACTGGATTTTGCAAATCAGCTTTAGTGCAAGGAAACAATAAGCAAGAATTTTAAAGTTCATTTACAAGATGAGTGTACTTCAGCCTCATTTACTTATGGTAATACCATCTAGAGAGATGCCCAGACTGGAAAAGCCTGATAACATCTTTTATAATTTGGGAGGAATCAAGGCCACACCTGAATGTTATAGCTCACAAGCATCTTTTTTCCCTTAGTATATTTTTCTCTGTATGTGGTAGCACCCTGTGTAAGAGCAGCCTGGTCTGAGAATAAATGACTTCCCATGATAGCTTGCTGCCAGTTAAGTCTCAACAGAAAAAAGAGATTGTCTTCATGCTGTGGTAAATTCATGGGAAGCACAAAGAAGGAAGATGTCACTGTCATTGGGAGCAAGAGCCAGTTTGAATTTGAGAATAGATGAATCTCTTGCATATAAAGACTGTTTTCTGTTAATCTCTTAACTGAATACAGTGATTTTTTTTTTTTTTTTTAGATACATTCATTGATTTATTTACATAATCATATGCAACATTTTGCATCCCTAAATGGTTTTGCAGTTACTATTTACTTGACCCTGAAAGAGTTCCCATTTCTCATATGATGTGCATATGTTTCCTTGTTACGGAATTTTTCCATGTTAAATATGTCTTTAGAACACCAGCCTTTAGGATTGTGTGTAATATTCTGATAGTAACAGTATAGTTGTCTGTGTAGCTATCCTCATTTCTTTGGGTACAGTGGAGTTGTTTGAACTGTTTGCGTTGCGGCTCTTATACTGTAAGAAGACATGGCGACATTCGTGAAAGAGAAAGTGGCAGAGATGTGGCCAGTGTTGGAGGTGGAGAGTAGATGACCTGTTTACTTAATTGGAAAACCGTGAGAACTTCTTTCCATCATCACCAGTGAAAGCTGGTGGTACGGTCTGTCTGGATTAGAGTGTATAAACTGCGTGGATTGTGGTATTTTACACAGGCTTCCTAAGTACTTAAGATGATTCAAAGCTCCGTAACTGAGATTAAGCTATAACGCTCCAGCATTTTAATACCTCAGGAGTGAAGGGGGAGAGAATTCTTGCTCAGCATGTAAATCGCGCATGGCCTCATAGTTCCTAAATCTTTGTAATACATGACATTTTGCACTGAAGCTCTCATGGCCTGTTTTAAGAGAAAAAGCAAATATTAAATTTGTGTAAAATTAATTTTTCCTCCAGAAAAGTTTGTTTGCTGAACTTACTTAAAAAAAACCAAAACAAACCACCCTGAATGTGCCATCTTTACGAGTAATTTAAGATGTTCTGACTAAGGAGCCAATCTTATTAAAGTTGCACTGTTCACAGATCTTAACTCTTGCCAGTTCAAACTCTCTGGCTCGGTTCCATGGGCTTTTTCCCAGGATTTTTTTTTTTTTCTTCTTCTTGAATACTCTCTTAAGTACGCTGGTGTTCCAAGTAACAGGCCCTAAGGCAGCTCCTGGAATCTGAGTCAGCTAGGGCCGAGGACAGATTTATTAAGCCCATTGTATGGGGAGAGCTCAGAAAAACTTTTGTTTGGTTGTTTTTTTTGAATGGCACTTCTAAAATATATAAACTGTTTGGAAAGGGTAGGGTATGGAGTGACTCATGCTCTTCATCCACTGAACTTTCTTGTGTGGTGAAATTTTTGGCTGGGGCGAGGAGTTTGCCTAGGTGTGAATCAGCTGTAAGCCCTTATGAAAGCACTTGCGTAGTGATTTGTAACTGCAGTTGGTTTCTATTATACTGTGAGATGGATTTGGTTTTTGTTTTTGTTTTCAAAGGAGAGCAGTTAAAAACTCGCTAGGGAGCAGCCGCCTTGCACACCTGTGTTCTGTGTGGGACTCCTGTGTACTCCTTAGCATCAAATCTACCACGTATTTTAGGGATGAAGAGTCCTTAAAATCCCATTTGCAGTGCCACAAGGCCTGGCATTTGGTACTACCACAGCTACCACTGTTCTCCTTGCCTGTAGCTCTAATGATGAGAAAAACTATCCCTTATTTGCTTCACTTTTAACCAAAAAAGTATTTATTTATTTTTCTTGTAAAGGATTAATTTCTCTCAGGGCCGTATTCCATTTTCCCACATGTTGCTTTTAGTCAATGTGGCTTTGTCAAAAGCAGTCTGGTTTCCACAGCAACGGAGTTGTTAACACCAAAGATGTCAGTGCTCCAAGGTAGGGAGGGGAGGGGGCTGCATTTTCTGGCTCAGCTGCCTCGCCACGGTAGAGGCCCTTGCTGCAGCCACGCTACAGTACAACGTCTCCATTGTCTTTGTGAAGAGTAAAAGCCTTTCATTTTGTTCTACTCTTCCCTTTCCAATCAATTTACAGTCAAAATTTGACACTTGGGAGGGTGAAGAGGCTTGATGGTTCCTTGATGCTTAGAAGCTTCCTGTTCTTTCAAGCCCTCTGTTCTGAAGGGCACTGCTCTGTCGTCTGCTTTTTAAAGAGTTTTTCTGTGAACAAAAGAGCACTTGCATACATGCAAAACCTGCAGCAGTAAGTTTGTGATAAAGGAGAGTAGAGCACTATTCTTTTTGACCCATGTTCAATGTCTGCTTATGAATGATAACATGAAAAATGATCACTCCTTTTAGCTTGCCCAGTAATGTGAAACCTGCTCCAGTTAAACCTGCTTGGATGGGTTTTCTGAGGCACCCATCCCCTTAGGGTGGGAACTAAGCCTCGCTCCTATTGACCTYGGAAAATTGCATTGTTTAAAAATATTTTCTAATACATAGTTAACCTGTGAAATTCATTGCCTCAGGAGCTGAGTGGTAGTGATGCTGTGAAGATCTTCAGAGAAATCAGCACTTCTCTGAGTATTGCAAATGTGAAGAAAAATCCCGTCGTTTCAATATACTGTACAAATTTGGCTGTGGTCTTCTAGATGGTGATGAGTCACCATCCCTAGAAGTATTTGAAAGACGTGTAGATGAGGTGCTTAGGGACATGTTTTAGTGGGCATGGTGGTGTTGGGTTGACAGTTGGACTCGATGATCTTAGAGGTCTTTTCCAACCTTAATGATTCTATGATTCTGTTGTTACAACTTATAATTACAAAACTGTCAGGGCAAGTAATGAAACTTTGAGCTGCAGAAGGCATCTTACTGCTTCTCTTGTGTTAAGTGTACTGCTGCTGCAGGTGTAAAATATCGTCCTCCCTAGGGAGAGGGAGGTGGAGCTTTGGTCTCAGCTTTGCAGATGGCTGTAGCTGTGGGTAACGTCCATCACTTGCATAATAGTTTCATGTAAGGGTGTGTCTTCCTGGGCAAGTTGTTCTTGTCTAAACTAGGGTGTAAACATAAAGTGAAATAGATTTTTCACAACGGCTATTCATATTTAGATCCTTTTTTTTTCTCTCTTATGAAGGGCAGGGCAGGAAAGCACTTTTACCAGACTTGGCCCATGGAAATGCAAACAGCGTAATGTTTAAACTTCTTTTCAGGCATGTTCTGCTGCTTATTTTCACCTTTAATAGAAATTATGGTAAAAAGCAACTGCTGAAGACAGTTAAAACCAGAAGCTGAAACTTTAGAGAAATGGGAAGCTAATGCTTTAAACTGGCTCAAATACATGATGAAATCATGTACCCAAATGCAGATATGGTTTTAATTCAATTTTTGGATGCCTATTAATGACTTTTAAAGACTAAGCTTTGTATCTGCAACTTAGAATAGAATCGCAACCCGCTTTTGATAGCTGGTTGTATTCTTACTGTTTATTTCAGTCACTTTCTTAAGAAGTATCTGGCTCTGCATTGGAGTTCGTGGTACACAAGTCATTCTTACAAAGGGCAAAATCTCTGGAAGGCTGTGTGTTGTCTACTGGAATCACGTAGATGATTTTGGCAGGTTTATCAAATTTAGTTGGGTGGTTTTTCAGTTGATTTTCTTTACGTTTGGAAACTTACAAAGTAGCATCTCACAGGATTTCCGGCACCAGAGTGCAGGGAAGCAGACTGACAAAGTGAGAGTGGTGGATGAGGAAAGGTCAATTAATTTAGCAACAGTCTCAGTTCTGGTGGATTGGTATCAAGTGGAATTTTCCTCCAGTCTCTCAGCTTTGTAATAGCTTTTTTCCTGTTGCTGAGATGCTGTGATTAAAGGCCTCTTGAGGGCAGAGGGAGTGTGAGAGTGACTTTTAGTTCCAGTTGCATTTCAGAAACCCTGATTGCCAGGCATACCTCTGTTTTGGCAGGTGAGCGTGACTGCCTTGACTTGGGCTGGGGCTGTATGCCTGTTACTGTTGAAAAATGGGATATGACACTCAAGATCTACGAAAACTAACCTCTTACCGCAGTAGGGAGGAGGAGAAAACAGCAATGTACATTATTGATAAAAGACTTTATACAAGAGCAATTAATTCTGAGTCGTTCCCACCTCTYTGCTGTCTGAATCACTGTTGTGGAGGTGTGAGGGAGGGTGAATGACTGCAGTGTTGTGTGTTTGTGCACAAAAGCCAAGTCTCACAGGGGAAATACGGAGAAAGTTCTCACAAGTGTTGGTTCAATAAAACATCCAACACAGCAATAATAATTTTTTTTGTTAAATCAAAATACCCCAAACTGGTTCTTGGTATCTGTGACAGTCTTGATTTTTGGCAATATAAGCTAATAACTGTGTAGGACTGTTTAATTTAAACACTAAAGCAGGAGTTTGCCTTCATCCTACAAGCAAAGGAGCATGTTTCACAGGAGGGCAGTTTTGGAGAAGGGGAATGGTTTGAGCTTGGAGCCTGGGTAGAGTCAGTGTGAGAAAGGGCTGTGTGGCAGTCCTCTAAGGATAGGATGGGAAAGCATCCACAACACTGCTGAATGTGAGTTTCTCACATGTCATCTTTCCCATCTATCCCAAGCATCAAAGGTCGTGAGGAGATTGATGTTCTCTGTTTTTGTTCATGTAAACCTTCTAAACTTGAACATCTGAGCCCATTCAGTGTGCTATGACTTTGTATTGTGTGCTGAGCAACCGTTTTCTAACACAAGTCATGTGTGTTCCAGGTATGATTTCTTCATCTCTGTTTCTTGAGGGTGTTCTGACTCGGCAGACCAAAATGGTCATTTCTGCGTTTTAAAATTGATCTACTGACCTGCATTTGAGCAAGTTAAAATAGGGATGACTTCGTAGGGGAAGGTATTGTTAATATCACCGCTAGTCACCAACTTCTCATGTGCACAATGCACCACCTACATCACTGAGGAACATTGCACTGTTCTATATTAAAAATGAGTAACACTAATGTGTTCCATCTTCACTTGGTTTCCTGCTGCATAGGGGATTACCGATAGTCAACTGCATGTCATTATTCCCTACTTTATGTGCACAAGAGCATTAAATGCTTATTTTCTTTGGTTGAGATTAGCACTGTTAATATATTATTAATATGAATCAAGGTTCTGTTTTATGATCGCTTCTTATTACCCAAAGGTTCCTCACCTTCTCTGAAGGACGATATCTTTCAAAGCTCCCTAGTAGATCAGGTTTTCTTATAAAAGAGTTCACCAGAGTAGAGCTCCCTCAATTTCAACTACTTAACTTGAAACGATTCAGAGGAGGAATGACTTTTTCTAATGTGGTGACCCTACTGAGAAATCAGGCTGCATTGAGTTGTCTTAAGCTGTTTGTTCAAGCCTTCAAATAATACTTAAACTTTAATTAAAAATAAATTAACTTTAATCAAGATAATTTACACTTTTATACCACATTTAATCTAAATATGCAAGTTATTAATCTAAATACCTTATACCTTTGGACTGTAGTCAATCTTTAGATTCCTATGCACGTTTTGTTGCATGATCATACAGAAATCTTGGCTGATGTTTTGCATTTCAGCTTGCATCTACATAGAGTGATTGCTGTCCCTGCTACAAAACTCCTGGGGATTTTCTTCTTTTCCATTTGCTTTTTAAAAATGGGCTAATTAAATTTATAAAGCATTTTCCTAAACAAATAAATAGAATCCTATGCAGATTCTGAGCTGTGTGTTAGTGTGTATTGGTCACTAATTACTGCCACTGAGACATCAGGAGCAATGATCTCTTTTTCCAGTTCAGTATGACTGATTACCATTAATGGTTTGTAGCTGACTGCTTGTTTTGTAGGGAATATTTCTAGGGAGCCCAAAATCAGTATTCCTGGGACCTCTGACGTCCTCCTCCATGCTTGGGAGAACTTAATCTGCACATACTCGTGGTTTTGTGCTTTCAGTCAATTTATTCCATGCTTTTTAACTTTCTTCTTCTGTGTCATCAGGGCAGAAGTTGATTCCCTTCTCTTCCACCCCCACCTTTTTCTGCTATTCATTCTCTGGAAGGATTACATTTTAACTGCTAAATGTCAGTAAATGTCAATTCTTCCTTCCACCCCAAAACTTCCATTTTATTATTAAAAATTATATGAGGGGAAAGTAATCTGTGAGACATCACTCTTCACAATTTTTCCCTTTTTCTTCTCTCAGATCCATTTAGCATTCAATAAGTAGAAGCTGTACTTCTGAAGTATGATAAAATTTGCTGTTAATCTTTTTCCAAACTACTAAATTTGGAGTTTTCAGTATCTAATTTTTCATTTAATAAGGGATACATTGAAGAAGAAAAAAGTAAAATTGCTTTAAAAAATAAAACAAGTATTTGCGTTTTAAACTTCTTCTGAGGCCAGGTAGAAGTGTATTATCTCTCTACTGTGCTTTTTCTTTACAGTTGATATGCTCCCTAATTAGTTAGTTTCTAAGAATTCCTAATTTTAATTTTTTTTTTTTTTTTTTTTTTTTTTTTACGTTTTTTTTTTATTTTTTTTTTTTTTTTTTTTTTTTTTTTTTTTTTTTTTTTTACTAGTTATATAGAAATGTAAGCTCCGGTATATTATTTGCATGTTTCCTGTTTTCTGAAATCATAGAGCTTGTAAGCTCAAAATAAAATACATTGTTTTGCCCTTTTTGCATGTTTGTATATATCTTTGTGTGAGAACATGAGAGCCAAAATTTATATCATTTAGAAAAAGGGGAGCAAATAAACATTAATTACTGGGAACTGTAGCCCACTAGAGGCTTGTTAGCAACCACAAATATACAACAAAATCAAACTTGTAGGATGAGTAACTAAAACAAAAATGTTAGATTCCTTTCTGCCTTTTTCCTGAAAAGTCTGTTGGAGTTTGGCTTGAATTAGGAATTTAGTTTTGGCCTTATATTTGTTTTCTCACTGACTGTGAAAATAAGTCAGTAAGCGTTGCCATTTTCAGGAAATACTCAGGCTTCCATGCCCGATATAAATTGAGGATATAGGAAAAAGTAGTCCCAAAATAGATGACATGCTACTTCYGCAGTTCAACATAACTGTACTGCATTTGTGCTTCTGATGACCCTACAGTAGCCAAGTTTCTGTGATTTAACACTGGGCCCGTGAGGTCTATGTTCCAATTTCAACACTTACATTTTCCTGTCTATCCACACAGGATTATAATTTGCATCTTAAAATCTGCCAAATGCATGAGGAGAAAAATTTGGATGTATGGGGATTTTACTCAGCAGAATATACCAAAGTTTACCTAGTTATTCTGTTTAAGTGCTCCTATGGGAGACTTGGCGGAGCTATGAGGCTTGTTTACCCAGTACTTCTACTGTTTGGCCGAAGTACTTTTTACATGCAATTGTTACTTTTAATACAATTTTAAAAGGGTTGGAGAGCATTGGGGAAGTGTCCCCTGTGCCCGTTTCCCGCTAAGGCTGTATTACAAGTATGTGTATTGCACTGCACAGCATGGCTGCCTACCTACAGAGCTGTTCTGGGGTAAATAGCACAATCACTGCCCCAGAATGACTCCCTGTAAAGGACAGGCCTTGATTACACAAGAACAAGGGAGTATTCTGGGATGTGTGTATCTGTTCTTCCAATGCACATGCTCTCCACTAATCTGAGTTTTCCTTAATACGTAGTCAGATAAGTCTTCCAGGATGGCATCTCCCTTACCACTTCCCAAATGGCTTCTCTGGTGAGGTGACCCAGGTACAAGGGTGAGAGCAGGTAAGTTGATAAGGATGATATGGGATGATGACCCCACAGATGATAAGGATGTGCCCAACTCAAGCTCTTAGCATGAGGGCTGTAACCTGAAATTGAAGACAGGTATCAAAGACTGTAGTCTCCTGTAACCTGAAGTTACAGCATCTCATTCTGTGCTAGCAGTAACAATTTATATAGTGTTTGTAGCTAGCTGATTGAAAACATGAGCCAACTGTTAGCACTGCCTTCTAGGAAGCTTGGCTGCTCCAAGAGCTGCTTCTACGCGTTGTACGTCAGCCTGCTTCCCCTTTCTTGCTGTTGCTGTTGAATTGGGGTCTCTCTGCTGGAGCAAGAGACATAAGTATTATAAAAAGCCTAGCATAGAATTGGCCAAATACTCTCAGACTTCTTTAGCTTAACTCCATTTATTTAAAATTCTCTTCTATTCTTAAAATGTAATTTGTTGTTAATTGCCCCAAAAGTAAGGAAGCGTGAAATAAATATCTTCTAACTTCACCCATTTTATTGTGAGTTTGAAATGGGAGAATAGGAGGCAGCAAATTACTTATCCGTAGACTTTGTATGACGAAGAAATAAGGTATACAAATGATCTAGTGTTGCCCAATAGAACTGAGGAAAATAAAAACAACTAATAAGTATACTGGGATTGAAAGACAGAGGGATAATGACCATTGCTGAAAGAGAGAGCGGTTGGAGGAATGAGTCTAAGAATTATTGATTTTAATTAAAACAAAACAAAATCAGAATGGTAGAAAATTACATATTTTTTTAAAAGCAATGTAGTGGCACAATTTTGTGTAATATAACGGTGAAGTAAAGATAATGCCTAGTTTTGATTATTGGATTGAGCAGGCATTAATAAAGTTAGAAAGTCTTTTATTCAAGTCTTTGGTTCTTTACTACACCCAGTCTTACTAGAAAAATGAGGCTGAATTTGAACAAAGCAAATGAAGAAGTTACAGTAAGAGATGCTGAGGATTGTGTTAAGTCGTTGATTCCTCTGCTCCTGTAAATTATTTTCAAGCAGAAGTAAAAGGTACAGAATAATAACAGAGTAAAGTAATCAATATGATGTTACAAAATCAATAATCAATACGATGTTACAAAATCAAAACAAAGTGGAAGACATGTAGCTCTCCAGAAGATGGGAGAAATAGGCAGAAGTAAAATATTGAGAATGATGCAGACTGGTACTTGAGTACCAGTTTATTCCTTTTGGGGATTAATTAATGACAGCACAGCAGCATTTAAAAAGTTAAAGAACTTTCTGTGCAGTTGCACCTGGAGACCCTCAGTTATATTTGGTGAATCAGGGTTCATCTGATTCACTACAATAGTGCTGGTGTTGGAACTACTTAATGKGTGGACGGAACTGCCATCTGTACCCTGCAAATTTCAGCATCAAGTGACAGATACTGCCTATCAAGAAAGACAGGGAAACATCAACTATCTGAATTGTTCCAAGAGTAGATTGTTCTGGATAATGGGTGTTTGCAAGGGTGAGCAATGATGAAAGCTGAATATATGTGGTTTGAAGACAGCATCAGGAAAAGGCATCTCAGATAAAATACTGATGACTTTTCTGATGTAATTAGCTTCTCAGGCAGTATCAGAGTTAATTGTGGAAGGAAACAAAAATAACCGCCAAAGTCATTGTCCTTGCTCAGGCAAAATATCTGTTAAGTTAAGAGAGCAGTTTATCTTGGTGAAGACGTCAGGGCTGTAACTAATGTGATAAATCTCGTGTAAAAAGAAAAAAACAGACGTCAGGAAAAATGATGATATTGTGAGATCAATGCTATGAGTGCTCTTACCAGGGAACTCTACTGTGCCTCTGGAAAGATGCAGAATTGGGCTGGACAAAGCACTTGCCTGTAGGCAGGGCTCATAGCTTAGCTTCCTGGTGGGATTGCCTTGATCTACATGGCCTCTCTCATCTTAATATTCTGACAGACTTGAAGGATGCTATTTCCTGTGCTGAACAGCAATAGTTTTGCAAGAGCTGTTTTGGCAGAAATTTTTCAACCATTTTCAGTAATAAGACTAAAGGAAAAAATTGTTTTGCCTACATAAAATACAAATTAAGTTTCTAGTGATTTGCCTGTTACTTGGATTTTAAGTTTATGGAGGGGTGAATTTTGTTCTAGGAGTGTCTTGCCCTCTCACCCTTAAAATCATCCCAAGTTCAGCCAAATTCTAAATCTTTAATGGTCAGTAGAGACGTGTTCAGTTTTAACAGTTGACTTTTCCAAAGGTGCATTTGCGCTGGGCGTGCCACAGACTACAGCAGAGCAGGTATTTTCCAGGGATTGAATCCCTGTGCTCCTGAAATCTATCCCAGCTCTGGACACAGGTACTAAGAGAAGCCATCTCTAGTCTGGCCTTTGACTCTCCCACTGTCCCCAAAAGCACAGAGGAACAGAGATCTGCTGGGTACCAGCAGAGAGAACAGGGAGCAGAGAAACTGGGGCCTGGAGGTGGTAGAGAATGAGATCTGCTGAGGAGGCATTGATGAAGGAGCAACCAGGACGCAGAGACAGGAGCAGTAAGATGATGGATGGGGAGAAGAGGGTCAAGTTTGGATGAGGAGGCAGAGACAGGGAGCCAAGGGGTGGAGAATGAGGAGGGGGAAGAAAAGTAGCTGGAGTCTGGGATTTGGAGGTAGAGAAACAGACTACAGGAACCAAGGAAGAGCTGACCAAGTAAGGGGTCTGATACTAGTTTCAAGGGGTGAGAAAAGAGCTCATTGGGTGATGAGGCTTGGTAGGAGAGGATGATGGGATTAAGGCAAGGGGTCAGAGGTGCAGATGGGACCAGCGGGAGGGTTGGTGGTTTGGGTTTTTTTTGCAGAAGATAAATAGAAAGCTGCCTAGTGTAGTGTTCACCCCTCCAGGCAGGACTGCATCCCAGAATCTCTTGGTTTCCTGGTTTCTCTCCAGTCATCAAGTAGCTGCAAAACTTATTGGTATAAAACATTTTACACCCTCTTGTTTATCCACAGTTGTTATATTCTGTTATTGTCATTAGATACGTTTTTTTAGCCAGCTGCCAGAGGTCTGTGCAGTAGATATGTGAGCTTTAGCTCTGCAGATAAGTCATGAGGGATATCAGTATGAAGATGCATAAGGGGATTTGTTATTTTCAGGGTTGTTTTGCTGTTGCTTAAAAAAAAAAATCAAAAACACCACACCACAAAAACTAGACAATCTCTCTCACATACACAAAACTCCTTTCTAAAGTAGTAGTTTTGGGTTGGGAAACGGATCATTCAGATGTAGTAAATGTCAGGATCCATGCTATGTATATACTTTGACTATCTTGCACTCTGTATTTTCTACCACACTTCAGCTTTTTGGGTGCACAGACAAAATTATTAATTGTTAAATGACTGGTTTCAATAGCTGGTTTCAGTGTCATTGTTCAGCATATGAACGAGGCTTCTTTGCTTCAGGTTATTTTAGACCTACTCTGAAAACAGATTTTTTTCATTTCCTCCCGGTTGCACTTTGTGGTGTTTTCACTGTAATGGCTGGATCACTGTTACTTTCACAACATTGCTTTAAGATAAGTTTGTATTGTCCCTACTTCACATATGGGGAGCAGAGGAATAGAGTAAAAGTATCCATTGAATTTTGGGAGCTCTATTTGAAATGCCTTGGATGAGGGTGGCTTGTTTTTTGGACCTCTCCCCCCCACTCCTCCTCAGTGTACTGAGTAGCAGATTGCATTTTAGCTCAAGCCAAGCTTTTTAGACCCAAGCTCTCTTACAGCTGGGAGTGCCCAGGACTTGTGCAAATGAGGCTGCAGTTCAGGCTTTTAAGAAATGAGGTATAGACAATTAGTGACTACCTGTTTGGCTCAGTTGACTTCCTGAGCATTGCATAAGACATCAGAAAGGGGCAAGAGTAGAATCTGGATTTTTTGAGAGTAGCATTCAGCTGTGGTAACCACAAGACCCTTCTTTCTTATATTACACTTTCTAGTTTCTATGTAAAAGGAGGAGGTGGTGGGAGAGGCTACAGACAGCAGTTCCTGTTACACTGCGATCCGGACTTGCATCCTGATCAGGTTCAGGTTGTACTCTGACTGTTGTAAGGATGAAGTTGAAGAGGGAGGAATAGTGTATAATAATACTGTGTTTAATACGTACATACAAAGGGAGCAATATTCACGTTACTCAAGCACCTTAATCCTGGAATTCACTAATGTTAGAAGGTCTAAAAGGGCAATTTTAATCCTATTATGAAATCTGTATTTCATTTTTGTTTATTATCACAGGGGCCTGTTGAACAAGACAGACTAATGGTTCTTTTTTCATCTGCAACGTTTTATTTATTACGTATTTATTGACGGGGTATTAAATGGTTCAGAGAAAACAAATTTAGAGAAACAACAGAATGATGAAATTGCTAAGTTACGCTGTATGCGCAGAATTTATATTATCAGGATTTATTATAGCCTCTGTCATCTGTGTTGGAGATTCTCAAACAATTTGTGCCAAAAGCATCCTGTTGCAGTAAAACGTGAGGGAAGTGACATCCAGAGGCAGTTTTTGTCCCAAAAGGAGTCTGTCACCTAGAAAAGGATCTGAGATTCCTGAGTCCAGTCTCTTAATGGCAGGAGCATAGCCTGTTAACCATGCCATAGCGGTTCATATAGGCAACATGTGTATGTAAATTATTCTGTCAGAAAAATCCATGGTGTAATTTTACAGGCACTTTCCAGGGCCATGAGCTGCAGAAAACTTGCCATCCACACAACATGTAAAGACTGTATCGCACAACAGCTTTCAATAAACACTTCTCAGAAATTCAACTGCTGGTAGGGTTATTTTTACTTCTACTATCAATCACTTCCAATAAAGCGTCACTATTCTTCCTCTCTTTCACTGAAGCCTTTTCAGTGAAAACTGCAACCTGGGCCTTGCCTGCTTTACTGCTAATTTTTGTCAGGAATATGCGAAGAGGAGGATTCAGCTTTCATTTCTCTTTCTTCACTTTGTTTTACAAAAGTTACCTCATTTGCCTAGACTGGATCAGAACGTCAGGTTTTTAAACTGCCATGCAGTTTCTTTTACAGGCGCTTCTAGGTGTGTGTAGCGGTTACAACAAACACTGCAAATGGTCCTGATGGGAAAATAAGCTCTATAGGTTGTGTTTTCCCTTTTAATTTTTAGTGGCATGGCTTTGACAGCTTAGCTATGTAAAAGAATATTAATGTACCTGAAAAATCCAAACATTGCTTGGAGTTTTTAAACCCGCAGCCCTGCGTGTTCTGAGCAGTGAAAAGAGTCCATATTAGGGAATTGCGGGAGAGGTGGGAGGCTCCACATGGGCTAGGACAGAGGGAGGGAAGACACAGGATTGTGCATGTGATGTCTGCTTTCTTTCATGTGCTAAATTGGTAGGACTACCACAGTGAGCTTCTATGCTAACTTTACCCAAATAATAAAAACTTGGAGACAGGATGTCTGAGCTAAAGGTACAATAAATAATAAACACACACTGAGCACAATAGATTATTGATAATAAGGAAATCTATGGCAACAGTATTTACAGGCTAACAGCATGGAGATAGGCAAAGATGGGAAAAGGAATGTGACTATTGACTGGGTGTCCTGAATTTTGGGACATGCAACAACAARTGTTTTTTGGAAGGTTTGTGTAGTCAAAGGAGATGATGTTATCAAATGTGGCCTAGATGAAATCTGGACTGAGGAGTACTGCAAGAATCTACAACACTATGGAGTATTTATAATCTGTAAATCTGTAATCTTTAAATTTAGTAGTATCTTTGCAGAATGGAACCTTTAAAGTTCACCTTTGAAGTGTCAGAGAGCACTGCTGGATCCTGGGATTTAAATATCTTTCTCTCTTTGGCTCCTGCCAGATAATTGTTGGGTTTTGTACCTTTTGCAAGGTATGTAAGACAACTGGGTGGCTGTATTTACGAGAGAACAAAGCTATTGCATGTATTGCAAAACAGCAGGGGATTCATGGCCAAGGCCTGCAGGGTTGTCAAGGGGAGCAGAGCTCAAGGGGGGGTAGCATTTATTTACAAGCTTCCAAAGACGTGTAGGCTSTGCAGCTTTAAAAGCTGCAGTCAGGCCTTTTTTGGGCAGACCAAGAGGTGGGATTATGAGTTGTGGCTAAATGTCACGATTTCAAGTTTCCAGACATGTCTCTAAAGGAGGATGGTGAGCTCTGTTGCTCACTTCATTTGATGCACATTCTTGCTTTGGTTTTTGTTTAGTTTAGCTTCCCTAAATAATTGCTTTATTCAAATCTGAAGCTGTCAACTTTATAACGTTTCATCAGACTTGTAACTTGTGGGTGAGCATGGGTCTCTCTTTAGCTATACTGAACCTATCAGTAAGGTTGGCTGCTTTTGTTGGTGGTTTTTTTGGGGGGTTTTTTTTTGGTTTTTTTTGGGTTGTTTTGGTTTTTTTTTTGGTGCTATTGTGGTGTAGCCAAAATTGTGGTCACAAAAAATATGCGTAGTCATTTGAGTAAGCATCCAGACTTCAGTCATGTTTCTGCAGCCAAGCCTTCTTCCATCTTTCTCAAAAGGCAAGAGAATTTTTCTTTCTGATACAGAGGCTGAAAGACCCTTTATTAGAAATTGCCTTGGTAAGCATGTTGCAGAGTTATGAAAAGGCTTCGCTTTCATATTCCAAGTCCCAAGTTCTTGTGGTCTTTTCACCTAAGGCTCACAGGGATAAGTGAGAGAAACAGGCATAGGTATTTATGTAACAGTCCTATGGGAAATGAGCAATAATATTTTTCCAGTAGTGTTTGCTATGTCAGTGTATGTTCTAGAAACTAAGTGCAGCTATCGCATGGCATCCTCCAGAGACCCTGTGAGAGTCCTGGTGTGCAGCTCTCCAGTTCTGCCAGCATTCATGAAACTTGTCTTAGGGGTGTCTTGTTTTCTCGGGCTCTCTTCTGAATCCCCCTCACGCTGCATGTAATGAGTGCATGTACCCCTGAGGAGGTTTTCTTGCTAAGACTCACCTTTTCCTTTCTTTTGTGATAATTGTTTTTAGAAATACCTCCCTTAAAATTGAACAGGAAGTGGTATTTTGACTGCATGAAAACTTTATCAAATACAAAAATTTGTATTCTCCACATTCAGAAATGCCCAGGAACTTTTAAAACTCCTCATGAGAAATGAGAATAGCCATACCCAACCCAAAATAGACAGTGGTTCCCACTCAGCTGGGATCTGAGAAATTCAGGGCTATGTCCCTACTTTGTTAACTTTTGTTTCAGTAGTGGAAACTGGGAGACATCGCACACTGTAGGCAAGCAGAGAGTTCTCTGTAAAAGCTGTAAGGACTCAGGTAGTGAAGTGGAAGACCCTGATCTAATTCAGGCAGAGCAAGGATCTGGAAGTGGATTTCTGTACCCAGACTTAATAGGCAAATCAGCTGTTGATTATCTGATATGTAAATGCAGGGTCTGTTGGTGGTTTTGAATGGTGGTTCTTTCCAGGACCTAAGAATGCTTTTCTACCAATCTGTTTCACATTTTCATGTGGAAACTTTTAGTTTTGACTAAAATAGTTCTAATCTTGCAGTTGGAGATACAGCTAGTGATGGATAATTATGAATTCTGGCAGAGCACCCCCCCCCCACGTTCAAAATATCACAGCTTCTTAGTTTAGAATAGTCAACTGCTAAGAAGAAACTGAGACTTCAGGAGCTTTAAGGTTTAATGCATTAAGGTTTGAAAAATATCTCCAGATCCTGCAATAGTTGGTATTGTCATTTAGTATTAAGAAGTGTTTTGAAAGTGATCGCATTTGACCTGGTTGAGCTTGTACTGCATAGTTGTATGATGAGAACAATATAACACTGTCTTGATGTTCTTTCACCGGACCTTCAGGGATTCTCCTCCCTCACTCAAAACAGAGCAATGAGAGTCAAGAAGCTTGCAGTGGTAGGGATGCTGGGGTGCTCTTCAGAGCTGATCTCTTGCTGGTTGTGAGCAGCCCTGATAACTTCCATTAGTAACTAATGGGGGGCAGGAGGGTCGCAGGTGTGCCTGTGAATTTGGACAAATAACCCCCTCCTTCATCTTATGACACATGATTATCAAATGGTGAAGGCAAACCAAGAGATGGTTTCTAAAGGTTTTCAAAGTGGCCACCGCTTGGAAAAGTGTTATGTGGCCATATATAAATAAATACACAAGCATTTTTGGTGATAGGAGAAGGATTAACCCATGAAAGTTGAAATTATGACCACCTGACAGGTCTTGGACAAAATCCTGCATATTAAGCAGGTATCATCCAGGTCTTACAGAGTGCTGCATGATGTTCAAAATCTGCAAATTTCCCTTACCCTTCCTGTCTCCACTTGGGAATCTGTCTTCCTGACTGATGGGAAGAGCATCATGGCTGAGTGCCTTCTCCCCTTGCCACTGCCTGCTGTGAAGTGTTGCATCAGCTCTGTTCAGAGACCAGCAGCTGCACAGCTCAGACAATCTGTTTCTCTGTTAACATGGCTTTAGCGCGGGTATGTTTTCCTGATTCCCTGATGTGTCATGTCTAGGAGAATGATACAGGATGGCACGTTGCTTCTGTGAAATCATCACCTCAGAAGTCATTAACGCTTTTGTGGGGCAGCTGCTTCCATGCTACTAATGTTAGTTGGAATCGGGCAGGTGACTTTAGGCCAGAAAAATCTTCTGAGTCCCTTTTCTCCATTGCCCCAGCTTTCTCACTCCCTCCTCCCCCTTCCTCAAGCCCAGACTTCTCTCTTTCAGGCATGCTGACTTGTGGAAATGAGCCAATGTTGCAGTGTACCGCAAGCAGATACTGCTGCAGGGAGAGGGGGGGAAAGGACAGTGTCTTAAGAGAGGGAAACAGATGTATGTTTCAGCTTGGAAAGATGAAGAGGATTGAAATTCCTGGAATGATTTTTGTTCTGCAGTGCTTTTGCTACATCTCATTTTTCTGACCCCTGTGCAGTCCTCAGCACGGTGCCGCTTTAGCTGAGACATCAAAACATTAGACTTCCAAATATTCTTGGGATCCTCCTCCTCTTCCTTTTGCATGTGTAGTCATGAGGCAGCCAACACAACGCAGGAGCGGAGAGGAAATCTATTCAGGAATGTGAAGGAAATGCTCTTGATTTTGGCAGAAAAACACCCTTCCATTTAAGCTGCTCTGTTCTACCTTTGTGGTGTCTGACTGCTTTCTGTCATCTGGTTGCAGGGAATGTGAAGCAGTTCTCTGTAACATCTGTCAAAGAAATGGAACATGGATGTTGGGGAGGGAGCCCTCTGCTCCCACCTCTCACTCCACAGCATATCCTGGTATAGCGAAAATCTTTAGAGGGAGGCTAGGTGGCTAAAAACTGAAATAAATTGGGCAGCAAAATGGAAAGATGTTCCATGCCCTCTGGAGCTTAGGGGAAGTAAAGTCTGCTTGCGCGGAGTAGCTGGGAGCAGTGACTCGTCGGGGGCTAGCAGAAGTTCTCGGCTGTTGAAGGAGAGCCTCCAGGGGTTTGGTGCTTGACCAGGCAGCGTGGGAGTCTGGATGGGCTGGGCAAATAACTGAACAGGTTTGGATGAAGAAAGGAAGCTGTGGCTCAGGATGGTTTTAGATTAGAAGGATGGGGCATTTATGTGGTGAGGGGATCTTCCTTAAAGGCAGCTTGCATGGCCTTTCTTGAAGGTTTCTGAAAGGCACTGGGAAGGACCGTTAGGCTGTGTAAGAACGGGCAGCTCCCARTTGTGTTCTAGGAAGTGTGTGTTTTCCAGCATCCTGGATATTAAAGAGTACTTAATCAAGTAGTGAGTGCTGTAAGGCATTAGCTGCTCCAGGAGTGTGCTGTGGGGCTTGGGAGAAAAGTAATGTTTTTGATTGCTGGATTCTGATGCTGTTCTGGTGAAGCAGAGCTGTAACCYTGGGTGGCTAAGCTAGTGCACTGAGCAAAATGAATCAATGAGAATTGCAACATAAATAACAGTTTTACTGCACTGTCACTTGCTTATGTTGACTCCATCTGTTGAATTCCCCCTTCCCTCAGTTTATTTCTTTTCTTTTCTTTCCTTTCCTATGCAATAGTTTACTTGGCTGTAGAATATATATTCAGACAAAATAAGCACAAGAAGTCTTGGGAGAGCAATTTACTTTCCTCTTTCTCTTAATGGCTTCCTTTGCATTTCTAGCCTCTGCTGAATGCTGCATGGTTATGCTTCCATTCACAGTCACACCATTCTCTGTTATATCTTTGCTGTACACAATAAGCAGTTCCAGGGATCTTCATGCCTGATGGACCTTTAAACCATCAACCACTGAGCTATCTACTGAGTTGTGACTTAGAAATAGATAGAGATCTTTGCTTGAAAATGCCAACAGCAGAGCTTACACAAACCTGAGTGTGAAAACACATATAGCAGTGATTTGAAGCACTAGAGAAATCTTACAGATTGTCCTTGCTGAAGATTTTAGGGCTTTGTTTTATTTTTGAAGACAAGTCAAGTTCCCACAGGTGACAGCTTTCCAGAGTGAGTGTTTGACATTATGCTGGCCAGAGTCACTCCAGTTAGATTCCCAAGAACTGGGTGAAATCTCAGTATCTCTTCTGTGAGGGACGTGAGGCACAGTTGCTGTCAGTGCCACGGATGTCTGGGATTTAGCAAGTCTCCCCTTAAGGTAATGCTTGAAAGAAGTAGATGAGCCCTGTGGAATGGGAGAAGGAAGATTTGAGAGTTCTTTGTTTATTTCTGGGTTCTTGTGTTTGGATGATTTAGGAATACTTGAGATAGATGGTGCAACAGAGGAGAGAGGTACTGCTTGGCCTGGTAGGTTATGTGACAGAAAGCACAAATGTGGGTGCAGGGAAAGGAAATGTGAAGGAAGAGGAAGAACAGCAATATATGAGAAAGAACTGGCCTGGGGTGGCATATTGCCAAACTGCACGCATGGATGACAATCTTAAATTCATGTGGAAGGGGAGGGGAAGTCAGCTAAAAGGGAGTTTAGGTGTGCGGGCAGTGGTATGAGAGGATGGTATCTTCATTCTGAATTCTGCTGCCAAATGGTCAGGGCATAGAGGAGAACATAGCTGCAGTTGCGGGGGGAAGCTCATTAAGGTATTAACTGTCAAAAAGTGGGGCTGGGGTGCAGAGCAGAGTGAAAAGACAGATGCATGGRAAGTGGCTACAGCACGAATCCAGCATGCATCCCGAAGAGCCTCTGTGTATTGGGAAGGATGTCAAAGCCTTCCTGGGAGTTCTTGAGTGATTTAATCTTCATGACTGTAGTCACACATGCAAGAAATATAGAGAAAGGCTGGGGGGCAGCACGGGTTTCTCTTGGAGCTGCTGTTATCTGTGGTTAATGAGATTAAACATGTTGCTAATTTTTGCTTCTACCTTGTTCAGTATTATCGCTTCTGTGTTAATTTTGATACCGCTTATTTGCATGAAGACTAGGAAAGGGAACATGAGACTTAGATCTTCTCAGTACTTCTTTTTTCTGGTCTGTGCCTTCTGCCCCATCCTGCTCCAATAAAGGTGTGCCATGCCTCACTGATCTTGATATCATTGTCCTGCTGTCCCACCCAGCTGTACAGGTGGGTTTCATGGCAGTTAGCACTGAAATGAGCATTAAGCACTCTGAATAACATTTGTGATGTTTGCTCTTTCCCCTTCTTCCTGTGGAGAGTGTGTGTAGAGTGCAATGGCTATTACTACTGGAGTCATTAGGTATGTTATTGGGGGTTTTTGTGTGGGTTTTGGTGTTTGGGTTTTTTTTTTTTTTTAAAGAAAAACAAAAGTGTAAGACTATATATATAACTAAAATGTCATATTATTGGGAGAGGGGTGTTAGGGGTGCTTAAAATGGAACTTGGCAACTGTGGCTGTCAATAATGAGAAGCATGTGAGAGGGTCACATCCTGGCAGACAGACATTCCATCCTATTTCATGACCATGAAAAGTGCTAGTATGTTTTTTGGAGGCATTGCTGCATCACAGCTACTGCACAGGAGAAAGGTAAGGAAATACAACTGGCAATTGTACATTTTTACAAATACAATTGTACAAATTTTAACAATTTGTTAAAAAAACAAATGGGAGAGTTTTTTGTGATGGCCATAGTTCTTGTGGAAATCTGTGTCTCAGTCTCAGATTGGCCTCCAAGACAGCTCTGACTCCTGTGCAGGCGAGATGTATCCTCATTATGAGAAATTTCACTATGGCAGGGTAGCAAAATTGTTGGCTGCAGTGTATGTCTCAAAGATTTAAGTGATCTTTTATATGCTTTGATTCAAGCATATAAAGGTGTTAGATACCTAGAAGATCAAGATTATAGTCTTGAATTTGTTTTAGCGTTCTATGAGTAGCTAAAGTCAAAGCAGAGGGAAAGTTTGATGGGCTCATGATCTGAGGAGGTGCCACGGCATTTTGAACTGCTGGAATTTTCTTRAACAGCGAAGTTTCACAAGCAGGCTCTATTACTTCTGACCAGCCAAGGATTGAGATACAAGAATTACTGAAGTCAAGTTACCTGAATCCTTGTTACCAGAATTTATGAACTCATAGCTGGCAGGAGTGAAGTTTTTGTTGAGTTTTTTTTTTTCCTCTTTTTTTCTTTTCCCCTTTCGAAGGCAAACCTCATATCAGGCACTAGAGTGAAACTATAAAGTAAAAAGTGTCATAATTTTCTGCTGGGATTTTAGATTTCCTTTTCCTCAACTCAGAAATTTAGGAAGAGTGAAAATAGTGGTAGAGCTACAGACTATTTTATTTTAACCACAATCCCAGTTTATTGTAGGTATTTATGCCATAGGAGGTTTTGGAAAATTTGACATTATGCTGGTAACCTGAGTACACTATAGGCAGAGCAATGTTGGTACGTCAGGCTGAACATCCTGCATTTTAGGTGCCGCAGCTGCTGGGCGTCCTGTGCTGCATGCATGTGGGCACTAGTCAAAATCCTGCTCCAAGGAAGGAGATGATGGTTTTGGTGGTGAAGAGCATCTCACTGCTCTTGAAGCTGCACTTGATACGGCAGCAAAGCCATATCAAGGTCCTACAGACCAAAGATCAGACATTGAAAGAATGTGAACACAAATCCTGTGGCTTGCCTATTCGTCCTGCGTTTCTGCCTATCCCCAGAGAAAGGGAGGTTTTAAAATGAAGGGTGGAAAGACCTCTAGAGCACTTCCCAATTTTGTTTCATCTCAGATGGTCATAATATGCATATTAAAGAATCAAGGAAAGAAAGGATGTTTTGTAGTGTGTCTGGGTTTCAGAAAGGGCTTTGCAGCAGGTCTCCCCAGATGCTGAATATTGACTGCAGGTATTGAATGCAGTTGTCAGTGCTGGCGAAACACCAGTGTTTCGTGGTAGAAGTTGTCATAAGGAGAAGGTAGAGAGAGGAGATGATCTCTAGGCCTTCTTGTATAGACAAGCATTTGAGGATGTTCTTGTCTGGTAACAGCATGTTAGTAGCTGTTTGTGATTTATTTTTCTTTTAAAATACAGTTGCAATATTTTGAATAAAATAGAAGCTGCATGTAGGTGGTTTGTAGCCTGTCACAACTGAGTATAACTGGAATCTTAAGGTGCCAGTAAGGATTATTCTTCCATCCACACAGCAGGGCAAGTGCAGTATTAAAATGCAAAGTAATCTTATGGATGTGGCAAAATGCATAGCGTGCTTTTTATTTAAATCTATATATACCCCATAGTATTGAATGTACAGTCGCATACTTTTGGCACTGCAGTTCAAATAGATTAATGTAATATCAGAGTATTTATCAGGACAGTAGCTTTTCTTCATGGGCATTTTTTGCTCATTTTTGTGCCTGCCTTTTATGCTAACCTCACATGTGCAAGGGGATACCTTTGAAATGTATACTGGCCCACTGCTTTGCCATTTCAGTTGTATTTGCCATATCTCCACTAACATTTATGAACAAAGACAGTTGACCTTTGCAGAGTGAATGGCTAGATGGATGTGTTATTAGAGAATTAATAGTGGTATGTCTCGTTTATTTACCTCAGATTGTAGAGTCGTATTGAGTGCCTGGTGGTGATTTGAATACTGCTACAACAAATAAAATTCAGAACCACACCAAAGTTATTTTTGAGAGACCTAGTTGATTCACTGCAGGAGAGAGTCTTGGAGCAAAATAATATTTGTGGTGTGCGCGCTCTGGGGATGGAGAAGCAGGAGTGCTCAGAGAGCTAAGTTCTTCAGCGGATTTGCTGTATGTCCAGTGCGAAAACTCTTACGAAAGAGCACATCTCTCTGTTAACCTGTTCTTTTTATCTTTGTCCATTCTACTCTTTCCTCCTGTTTTCCCCTTAAAACRTGTGCTTAAGGAATTTGAAGCCTTGTGTGTCAGCAGGAAATTGGTTTCAGAGTGTGACTCTGCCACCACATGCAAGCAGTYCTCTCTGAGTCCTCTTCATTCTCGCTTACGCTGGCAAGATACCAAAGATCTGTTGTAGCTTTTGCCATTTCAAAAAATAGCGGAGTAGAGATTGGAAGACTGGAGAGAAGAGGTGGCTAGAGAAGGGTCCCTCAGTGCAGGCAGTAAAACCCTGATACTCAGTAGATTGAGTGAAAGGATTAGATACCACAGGCAGGAGTGTTGCAAAATTGTGCTACTTGACTGTGCTCTATTACTAACTTGGAGAAGCCCACCTCTGGGACTGGCTGTCTACCTGAGCACTGATGTAGATGCCAGTTAATGCCAACTGTGGTAGCAGCTTGGACAGCTCTGCAGGAATTGGGATGACAGTTTGTTTCAATGAAGCATCCAAGCAGATTTCATTTCTAACAGCCTAAGCTGGATTTGAAATAAAAGCAGAAAAGTGAAAGATTTAGTGGTGGACCCACCTGTGCCTACCCTGGTTTTATCCCTTGTCTATAGGCTGATGCTTCAGTACTAAATAGTTGGAGCAGAAATGTGTTCTATTTTTTCTTTTAAGAAAAAATTCAATGCTTTCTTTGAGATTTGCATGTGTGGATTTCCCTGCTTGCTGGGCTGCCATTGCAAAAAGACACATGCTTCTTGCTGCAGCTTGACTGACTGGCAGTGCCGATACGTGAAGAAGAAAACCTTGATAATTTCAATTCCTTTAGCGTTCTAACACAAAGGATGGCTTTATCCCTTATGAAAAGATCTGGAAACAGATAAAGATTTTTAACATGGAATTAATAGATGTAGTGCAAATAATCAGGATGTAATAAAAGACAAAATGTCCAAAGCCATAGTGATAGCTCTTTTTTCTTTTTTCTTTTYCCCCCCCCTTCTTTTCGTAGCATAGGGGAGGGAGGAGATGAAAGAAACTATCCAAGCCTCCTTTTGCCATCAACCCCTCTTGAATAAAGAACGACTGGAAGAGCTGCTCTGCAGCAAATGGTGTTAGTTTCTGTGCATCAGCGTGAATTTAGATTCCAAGGCTTATTTGTAGGATTCAGCATTTTTGTAACAGATACATGCAAAGAGGAAAGAAAGCAAAAGAAGTTAGACATTTACCCACTTATGCCTAAGCAGAGACTTTTTTTGCCCAGCTAGAAAAATAAGTAAAGCTATATCTAAGTGCCTATGTATCAGTATTACATGTTGAGGACCCCTAGGACTGAAAGTTTCTGCTGGTCCCATTTCTGTTTTAATAATTGGAAGCCTTCCTGTGAGGAAAATAGCGTAGAGATTATAAAACTGATTGTCTGTTGAAGGAGAGTACAGATTCTGGAATTGGTGCAAGTAAGTAAAAGATGCTTGCAGTGTCAGATGCTGCTTTAACGTGGCACGTGCAGTAGATGAGAACCAAGCCTGTAACAGGTCTAATCCAAGCACTGCAACTGTTTGGAACTAGGAGGAATTGCTGAAGTTTAAAATAAATAAAAAAGCATATGTGGGGGTCTTAATCACCTATGTAGGGAAGAGATAGCAGGTGTAATAGTAACCTGTGTAACCTGTGTAATCTGCTAGTGCATATTAAAGAGAAAGTCACAAAGAAGTCATTGCTTCCTGTCCTCAGCCTGTTTCATACCTGTGCCCATGGATATCTTCTCTCTCTGTTGTTACAATTTCAGAGTCCAGAAAATCACTTGCTGCTCCCTGGAGTCCTTAGAAGGCTATTTCCTGTATAGATCAGACCATTAAGGTATGAGGGTTCGTGCTATCCTTCCTTGCTTACACAACACTGAATCGATGGAAAAGCAATTAGAAGATACTGTGTTACTTTTTAGTCTCCATTTTTTTTTTTCTATCAAGAAATTCTGCACAGGAAATTTCACAGAGCTGGCCTTTCAAGCTGCAGTTTAGAATTTGTTTTGGTTTGCAGGTGCTTGCTAACCTGAGTTAGGCCATTACCCCAGAACTTAGGAGTTCAGGCCTCCCTCCACCTCCAGGCCCTGAATTAGCCGGGCATCCTGGAGTGTCTGCTGGCATCTGCCCTGTTGTTCCTCTGAAACATGCAGAGTGCATCCCATGGTGCAGCTCCCTTCCCTCTCCAGATTTTTCAGATATCAAAGAGAGTTGTGTGAATCACTAGGGATAAGGGCTCTATAGCTCTTGTACTTTCTTGCCTTCCATTGCCTCTGTTTGTGGTGATCTCGCTGTGAATAACTGTTAATACTTGCTTCATCTGCTTCTTTTAGGCAGTGGTTCGGTAATGCTTCAGCAAAAATGCAGTTTTCTACTGTGCAGCTCCTGTTCCAAACTGTGTTGCCTTACCACACGCATGGGCATCCCTTCACTGTTATGCAAAGGCTGCTGTGCATTGTACATAGGATCACTGATCTGGCTTCATGAAAAATTGGGAGATGGAGCATGTTTCTTGGGTCTGTCTTGTTTTGAAGTTAGGTTGGTTCATGATCCTGCCCACAGCCCATCGTGACAAGCTGTGACTCAGCTGAACTGTGTGGGAACTCTAGGGGGATGACTGGGAGCTCCTTGAGCTGTCACTGTTTGACGAAGCTGCTCTTTCCTCAAACGAGCATGACCCAGCAGTGCTGGAAAACTTACCTGAAACTCTGGGTTTGTTCACAACTACCTCTGCACTTTTGTAGAACGTCGGGGAACCTGGTCATAGTCTTATGAAAGCTATTGCAGCAACAGAAGCACAGTCTCTCTTCAGGCTCAGGAAGATGGCAGAATGTCCATTTATGTTTTTTTGCAAATTTGTTAAATTTAACCATACAGCTAGAATTTCAGCCTGTCCTAAATTTTGTAGAAATTGGTGCTTTCAACCCTGCCTGGCTTTCATTTTACAGGTGTCTGCGTCTCTRAGATGTCTGAAAAGGTATAGTTATAGCTTCCAGTTTTAGAGATAAGGAAAAGATTTAATTTATTTTTAAAGCTCAGAAGGAGAAATCCAAAGGTTAACAGTTGGTTGATATATCAGATGTTGCTTGGTATGTGTATCTGCTCTTTATTTTTGCATTTCCTTTTTTCTGCTTCTCCAGGTGTCATCTTGACATGAGTACATTCAAGCTTGGCACTAAGGACTATATGAAACTTGCTTGTAGGGGTGGAGAAAAGAAACTGCAGCATCCTTGTGTGTATCAAAATGCCTTGTAAAAGCTCTTTAGAGAGTGAGAATTCAATTCTGTGAAACAATTTTCATAAGCACTTGGTACAAACATGAAAAACAACATCTCTGCACAGTGTGCAAGCACAAAATACACAGATTGTAGTGCAGTTAACATTAGTAAAGAGAATGGTTATGTCTAATTAGTAGCACAGGATAGGTGGGAAGGTTTTTGAAGCGTCCTGCTCAGAAGTGGCATTAATCCAGTAATATCCAAGCAGTAAACCCTGTAATGCTTTTCTAAATGGCCTGGTTAGTCCTGAGGGTGTTTGGGCTTTATTGTTGCACACGTARTTTAATGAACTTTTAAAGAGACCTCTAGGCAACAGCCCAAACTCAGAAGGGCAGAGGGGAAAATGCTGATAGACAGTCCTACTGAGCTAGAACACAGTGGCTGTGAAGGAAAAGCYGCTGAATGGGCTGATGGCTGAAAGAAGTAAAGCAACTGCACTTGGACTCACTAAGGGACTTTTTGTCCAAATTGGAGCCATCTCTTTCTTTAGAAAGTTATTTGTGTTGGAAATCAGGCCACAGCTAGGCTGGAGCAGGAAGGAAGAGGCGGATAGTTAGTGATCTCAAAAGGGTGTGCTCTGGGTGCAGAACGACAGCTGTGGAAGAAGTAGGTTGGCTGCGAGGGCATTGAACTCAGCAAGAAAGCTTCTTCAGCTTCTTGCACTGCTGAAAATCTGGTGTCACGCTGGAGCCTTTGGAGCAGAGCTGAAGGATCCTGGAGGGTGGTCACGGTGATGAGGCTCACTGCCCATTCAGCTATGGAGCCAGCAGCCCTCCTGAGGCCGCTTGTCCCCTCCTGCAACCTCTCTGTGCTTCACAAAAATACAAAAATCTGCACTTGGCAGAGGAGTACTTGTTACCCTTTTCCTGTTCCCAGCCTGGAAAAGAAGAGAAGCCTCCTACCTTCTGTCCAGTGGTTCCCGAGCGCTTCCCCAGCATTTCATAAAGTGTTACAGGCCTTTCCTGCCATGTTACTGTGTCTGCTTTGCTGAAAGGGATGTTGAAGCAGCAAAGAAGTGTAAGCTTTTTTTTCCAGTGATGCAAATTGTCTGTATTCGAGTCAATAAAGAAACCAGAATTTGCGACTTCCTTCCTATGACCTTTAAATCATGCGTTTCCCTATATTGAGAAGTGCCTGTGACACCATTTGTGCCTCAGCTTGGCAATTGGATGGAAAAGCAATCTCATTTTCCTGGGCTGATTCATAGGTCCCTAATGACAGGTTACATGTTAATACTTGTTTTCAGCAATTATTATGCAGTTGTGTTTTGACTGGGACCTGATAGCAAACATGAGTGAGAAGAGCTTCAGGCTAAGGCCTAATAGTACAGCAATGATAGTTTTTGTTTGCCTGTTTGAAAACAGTTCCCCCACAGTTGTTGTAGTCCTTTTCTAAGGTGAATAGATCAGAGCTGATTGCTCTTTGCTTGTTTTTTATTCTGTTTCAATGCATTTGACAATGCTTTATATAGCATCAGTTTTGTTGCTGCTCCATCATTACAATGATTATTACTACAGGGTGTAAAGTATCAAAYTCTGATCACAGCCGTATTGTGTAGGAACCATATAAATGTGCAGTAAAGAGAGAGTCTCTGTCACAAAGTGTTAGTGGTGTCTAGAGAGATGAGGCAGAGAAGAAAAGGCATGATTCAGCAATGTGCCTCTGTTGCACAAAAGCTCAGTTGCAGTGTCTGATACAGAGCAGTTCTTGAAATGGGAAGGGACACATTTCTTGTGTACGAGGCTGCAGGATCACGAAAGATGAGCTCTTACCTTCCTTCTAGAGGTTAGTGCCTTTAAAATAAACTGGCCTTGCATGTGACAGAGAAAGAAGTTCAAGCACCTAGATAGTCAAAGGTCCTTTTCTGACCCTGGTGGGGTCAGAAATTTATTTAAGAAGCACATTCAGAGTCAGTGTGAAAGTCCTTATTGTTTTAAATATCACTGAACTGTAAGGATTTGCATTGCACCTGAAAGTCCCTTCTCCCAGCAGCTGGGGGGCAGATGGGAGGGTTATTGTCCTCAGAGGGATACTCCTCTGTTTGTAAGTACTGTAAACGAGTAGGAAAAAAATTGCTGTTTCCCATCCAGAGGTGGGTGAGATAGGTCTGTCTCCATCTTAGATTCAAAATCTCTCCTCACTGCCACTTGAGGTCCTTCCAGTTCCAAGGGACCAGTTGTTTCTGTATTCCTTAATCTGGAAAGTTGGACAGCCCAGAGATGGTCAAAGTCTTGTGATGGATTGGCATCCTTTGGCTGGAGAGAGTGCTAAGAGTAGCCTTTGCCACCATGTTTGAGCTCAAATGCATGTAGCTGCCAATTTAAAGCAGAATGATGCTGACTCACTAACATTGCTCTCTCCTATTTCTTTACAGCTCCTGTATGACAACCCAAAAGCCCGTCAGGAAGTAGAATATCATTGGAGAGCATCAGGGTGTCCCCACATTGTCCATGTCCTGGATGTTTATGAGAATATACATCATGGAAAGAGATGCCTCCTCATTGTCATGGAATGGTATGGACCAGCAGCAGCCCCCCACAAAGCATTGCTCTTTGAGGGGATGGAGGGAGTGGGAGAATGTGTTGACTTAGATGAGAGTCAGGTGGGCTTTCTCAGCAGCATGATTTTAGTTTGCACAGCTGCTCCAGCCATCTTGTATGATGGAAGAATGAGGAACCTTAACCAGAAAATAAATTTTTCTTGTACTCCGTGACAATTGTCCTCATTAAAGGATTGACTAATGAATACAATCTTGAAAGATATGTCTCTACAAATATGATGCACTTTGATTGTGATTGGCTTCCAACTTCAGATGTAAATCCTATGATCTGACATGATCCTTTTTGCTACTATTTTGACTCTAACTTTTCCTGTTCTCTCCTTGATCTGTAAGACCACAGTTATTGTCGTCTTCACTGGGGACAAATTAATAATCCTTTTCAGTGTCTGCTTCCTTCTTTCTTTTTTCTTCATCTCTAACGCTTACATAAAACAAGATTACACTGGCACTGGGAGGCTGACAGTATCTGACTTCCCAACTATGTGTGTCATGTTCCTTGTGACAGGGTACATTAAACTGAAAGCATCAAAACTCCTTGGTCTTGTTTTGTTTTCTGTTTATTCCATATCAGAATGGCGTTGTGCATTGATTCAAACGAGTGTGATGTTTAGGAAGCATTGGCATAGGAGGCCTGTAATATCTTCTGATCTGTTCCTGCCATGGCTCTGTGCGATTATATGGATGCACAGTCAGGTGTTAATTTGATCTTTTCTGCTCATGTAACGTGGGGGGTTTTTTGTGTTCTTTGTTTCAGCATGGAGGGAGGAGAGCTGTTTAGCAGGATCCAGGAGAGAGGAGATCAAGCTTTCACTGAGAGAGGTGAAAAATCACAAGTTTAATTTTAAAGTTTGTGAAAGATTGCTTCTCCCTTTCTCTGTCCCTTTGCTTAGTTCCCTTACAGGAATTTTTCTGTGATTTGATTTTTGTCTGTAATTTTTAATTTTTTTTTTTTTTCCCTATGCAACTCTGTATTAAACAGTTCTTTTTAAAAGTTCCTGAAAATCGGAATTACCAGAATTGGCCAAGTTCAGGCACAATGTGGAAGGTTTACAGGAAAATTCTTCATACAAATCTGCTCAGCTGCTTCATTTCTGAACCACTGCAGCCTCTGTTACTCTAGTCCCTGGTCTCCTGCCAGACCACCTCTAACATGATCAGCACAGCTCCTACTGTGATTTCTCTTCTGGCTGTCCCTCAAGCAGCATCACTGTGCACAGCTGTACTGTTAGGTGATGAATATAACGAGCAAATCACATTTGATGAAACATCTCTTATTCAAGGGTTTTAAAGTACTACTTGAAAGGAAGTGTTATTAGCCACACTGTAAACAAGCCTGCTCATCTATAATAGGGACTAKGTGCAAGTTTAAAGACCTGCTATGAGTCAGTGACAAAGCTTGCAATAGAATAGTCTTGCCATGTTTATTGTCTTTGCTATTTATTATTTGCAGAATACCACAGGTGTGCTTGACTCTGGTTCTCCTTSCCTATTCACAGCAGACCAGAGCTTGTTTCTGCTCAGGAGTAAAAATGTTAGTGTTTGTAACTAGCATCCTGACAAAATGATGAGAAGAAGAAAAATTTACACCTGAGCTTGGAAATTACTGTGACTGTTTTGCAAGTCTGGTATAGAGGCCAGGCTTTTTTCGATCCTGTGTTTCCTAGCCTGGGATGAATCCTTTAAGTGGTATGAGACTCGTGTAGGGAAAACAAGCATTTTCAGGAACTTTATTTGTTCCTCTCTAAAATACAAGATTCCAGGGGGGAAACTGGTTCCGAGATCATTAGTGACTCCACTCTGCTAAAACCATGATTTTTCTACATTAAATACCATTGTATAACAGTCTAAATACTTACTCAGAAATCATCTGGGAGTGTTAAACAAAAAACCACCTTCGTTCTTTCCTGAGATAAATGAGCCCTGTTCCACTGGATTTCCCAGGTTCACTGGCTGTTTATATATCAGCCACAACTTCCCATTAGGAGCTGGGGTTTTTGGCCTGGGCCAGGAGGGAGGAGGTTGTGCAAGGTTTTCCCTGGAGAAGATGAGTGTTTCTGCCTTCTGATTGTCCTTGCCTGAGATTGCGTAATTTCAATCTCAAGCCATGTGAAAAAGGATTCCAGGTTACAATACAAGAATTTCTACCTTCTCTCTCACTACTGCAGCTGAGGTTTCTACCTATGCAGAAAACAGAGGATCAGGTTGAAGTTGCTAATTCTGTTTCCCTGTCAACGGAGATGTAATATAATGCTCACTTGGTACAATGGGAATGTCACTTCTCCCTGCTCTGAAACCTCTCCCTGTGTAACTGAACTCTTCCAGACTTCAAGAGTACTGCTGTTGCAAGGCAGCTCACCAACCACTAGAACTTCCCAGGGGGTTATGTTAAATTTCAGAAACATACTATTTTAAAGGTGGCAGTTTGGGCTTTGCAGAATAGAACTGTTGATTTTGTTTCTCCTGAGGAAAAACTTCTAAAGACAGTGAGCAATGAAGATGTGACCTATCCTAAAATTACGATATTGTTTTGTTGCTCTAATTTTAGAAAATATGTTAGATCCTTCTATTACACTTGAACTAGAAGGTGAAAGTTAAACTTCTGTCTCGGACAACCAAGGACATGTCCTGGACTATCAGGGATATGTCCTGGTTGGGGCCCCTTTCTCCACAGTCTTGCATGTTGCTTGCATACCTGCTCTGCTCTTGCTGCTTTTCTGGTGAGCAAATTAAAGCACAAATTTACAAGGTCATAAAAAGCAGGAGTCTCAGTTGCAGTGCCTGCTCAGAAGGAGGGCTGAGCAGCCGAGGAATTGGGGGGGTATGGTTGCCTGCAAAACCAAAACACAGCTGTTAGGGCTAATTTTAGGTTTTCTAGTCTTGACGCTAGCCCTGTATTCCAGCAAGCTGTTTGTAAGTCATAAGCATTCCCAAGCATGTCTTGGAGTTACAGTGGGAATGTTAATGTGACCTTTCTCTAAAATTGTATTTATAGAGGCCTCTGAGATAATGAGAGACATCGGAACAGCCATCCAGTATCTGCATTCAATGAACATTGCCCATAGAGACGTCAAGGTGAGGCCTGAAGGTGTGTGGGCAGGGAGAAAAGAGCATAAGGCAGAAAAATAAATGGGCAGTAGTGGTTTAAATAGAACTAGGAGTACAATCAGATGGTCAAAGTGTTCCTATTCCTCTGCCAGTGTGAGAAGGGATCTGTTCACAACTAGTTTGCAACTAGTCAAAAGTCAGAATATTCATGTGTACTAATGTGTTCCAGTTGTGTGAATGCRGAAGAATCTGGTGATAGTCAGATGGTTAATTAAAGAGGTACTGCCAATTTGCAATCCAGTTAATTAACAAGAAAATAACACWGCCTGAAGTGAACTTATACTAGATGCTATACCTCTATGTACAGTCTTTGCCAGTTATTAGTTGTTTTCAGAACCATACTTGCCTAAAAAAACCTCCAAAAAACCCSAAACAAACACCAAAACCCCCTTCAGAAAGAGGAGAAACTGCATATATGGGAGGAATAATACCAATTCCATGCATCCAACCCACTTTAATAGTATATGTAAATATTTGGGAAAATGGGAAGATCTCTTGTTACTACCATGTGGAACAGTGTGTTTTATTAGCTAAAGTTTGTACCCAGATCTTGTTGTAGAGATTTGACAGGGTTTGTAGTATTGTATTTTGTTTTCGTTCTGTAAAGTGCACAGCATAAGCACAGACAAGTTAGCTGCACCAAGGCATTTCTAGCGCAGCGATATGGCAGCGTGGTGGAATGTGCTGGAGAGCAGCTCTCATAATGATGGACTGAGGCATCTGATTGATTCCACAGTTTTGAGTTTGTGAATTTGCTACAGATGCTTCTGTGTGTTTAGCTGGAGGGAGAACTGCCATTGCTTGGTGTCACTGAGGGGTATGTTTGAGGGTTCTTTAGGTAGGAACTGGAGAATGACTTAACAGTTCAGAGGCTAAAAATCTATTCACTTTTGTGGAGCTATGTGCCATTGCCTGTCACCAGCACAGAAGCTGAAGTGCTTAGCCCCAAACACCCCCTACACACACTCAGTGAACTAACATCAAAATGGTTCAAATTGCTTAGTAGATCCTAAATCCTGTTTTCTTTCAAGCCCTTCCTTCTGTATGTCCCTGAACACTAGCATGAGAGAGGGCATAGTTTCCTTATGACTGAGAAGCTGGAAAGCAAGTTCAAACAATTGCAGATTCTGGAGATTTGCCGTTGTCCCTGTTCTTGTGCACAAGAGCTTGTACTTCCCTCTGTGCCATTTCTGGTTTTAGAGAGCCTTWGCGGAGTGTGGAGCAAGAGTGGAATTAACTCAGGTTTCAGGAGACAGAAGAGCTGGGGGAGCAGGAAGGGGACTGTGTCTGTATCAGTTAATTCTGATGGAGTTGTGTCAGTTGCTCAGAGAGAGTTTGACTGATGGCTTCTCTTGTCTTCCACCTCAGCTACTTGAGTGCAGTACAGAGTGCTGTCAGGTCAACTGGTGTTGATCAGACAAAATAATCCTAGTAAGTGCAGTGAACTAGAGAGAGGTTCAAGAAGCCAGATTTGACATCCATTGGACCTGATGAGAGTCTTGTGATTTGCTCTCCTAAATACCATGTTGAGAAGGATGTTGATCCCTAGTCTGAGCAAAAATGCTACATGTTGGGAGGGAACTTTCTGCATGGTATGGTGGGGATGTGAGAGAAGTAAGAAGACCCAGATGCTGGTGGTGATCCAGGCAAGCGGGAATGGTTTGACCTTTCAGCTCATTAGAGACATCTCTTCATTGTCCAGTTTATCCTTTCTCTTGGTGGCCTTTCAGCCTGAAAACTTGCTTTACACATCTAAAGAGAAGGATGCTGTACTCAAACTCACAGACTTCGGCTTTGCCAAAGAAACCACTGTACAAAATGCGCTGCAGACCCCCTGTTACACTCCTTATTATGTGGGTAAGTTATCCAAGATGCATTTCTTTTGTGTTTCAGTCTGTCATCCCTCCCCTTATAGTGGGCCTGTGGACTGTAGGAATGGATGGGAAATCTTTTATTGTGGATGTAATGCAAAGAGGTAGCCTGCAGAATTTAAACTAGCATCCAACCCAAACCTAGTCTGGTTCCAGTACAGTTCAGTGCTCCTGCTTTCTTCCTTGGTTGCAGAGGAAACAGCCTTAAAAGGGGATGCAAATGAGGAACAAGGAGAGAGAACATGTTGCTTCTGATTACGCTTGAAGTAATCCTGATGTTTCCTCTGAATGATGCAATAAAAGCCATAATTTGAACTCAGCTTCATGATTATTTGGGTGTTTCCTTGCAAAACTTCCCTTAGCTTAACTAATGCAATAAAAGAGAACAGGGAGAGTATTGCCTCAGCTGTAGAGCTTCTTAAAGCTGGCAAATGGAGGAATTAGTAATAAAACACCAATGTGACTTAATCACAACTGAATTTTTGCCTGCATTTTGTCCAAAGACAGAGCACTGTGTAATGAATGCCACAGTAGACTGTCCTTTATGCACACATTTTAGAGTACGTCCCTTTTGGTCTTTGAGTTAATAGTCATTCACCATATGGTATGACCGAGGCAGTCTGCGCTTGGAATTTCTTTGGAGGAAAAAGGGCTTAATTTTTTGGAAGAATTAGTTCTTTTCTATGATGTAAGTTTTTATAGTTTTTTATAGTGAAAGATAATGTTATTCATTGTTAGCAGAGAATTACGATAGCAATTTTTTTTTCTGATGCTTTCTTCTATATTTTTGTAAGCAGGGATTAGTGATAAAATGTTTAAGGAATTTACACATATATGTTTTTATGCCTTTATATTTGTATATAAACAGGCTAACATTTCCCTTCTTGACACCTTTTTACAAACCAGCATGATTGCTCGTATGTTTAGAGAATCTTTTTCCTTACAAAATCAAGCTCCGTGCCAGTTCACCTGCCCCAGGGAAAAAAAAATCCCCTCTAAATGTTTCTATCTATAATTTTGTTACTCAGTGAAAAAATTTAATGCTCTGGAGGCCAAAGAAAAATACATTGCTCTACAGTTGCTGGAGCTAAACACAGTCTACCCAGGTACTGATCAAAATTTTATCACAGCTCAAGTAGGTCCTTTCTGTTCTGATTTCTGGAACATATGTTCCTGCCTCTTTCAGTGCAGTGTCTCCCTGTACACATTTAGCTATAGCTCCTTCTGCTTTTCTGTAATCTTAGTACTCTCTTGAGCAGAGAGACACTAAGGTGAAGAGTAGGGCATTTTGCCAGCTCCATTCCTCCTTTTTAAAGCTACATTASATGTGTTTAGGAACTTGTCAATAGAAAATACTACCGAGTTCCTGCAGTGAGTTGCGTTTTTTTTTTTAATGCCTCCAATATTTGTTGTTGAAGTGTGCTGCTACTTATAAGTTGATGGAGATGAAAGGAAATATCTGGTACTCTGTTAATTTCTGGTTTTAATCTTCTTCAGCCCCAGAAGTCCTTGGTCCTGAGAAGTATGACAAATCATGTGACATGTGGTCGTTGGGTGTCATCACATATATTCTGTAAGTATTTGGAAAGAAGCTTGATGAACGGAAAAAGGACACATTTTATTAAATCTGCACTTAGGAGTAATTAGTCACTAGGATCATGTAACCTGCAGAAGAATATAAGCTTGTATGGGACTTTTTAAGAGATGAAAGGACTTTCCTAGTTACAAGAGTTCTTTTGTCCACTCTCACAGCCTGTGCGGGTTCCCTCCATTCTACTCAAACACTGGTCAAGCCATTTCTCCAGGAATGAAGAGAAGAATTCGGATGGGACAATATGGGTTTCCCAATCCAGAGTGGGCTGAAGTATCAGAGGAAGGTAACAATGCTCACTGCTACTGATGAGTATGTGCATGGTGTGCAGTGGTAGAATGCTTACAAGAGACTATTTCTAAAAACCTGTCTTAGTTTTTGTTTCCCTTTTTATTTAGAATTTAAATTAATTTTTTGTAAGGTGATACAGAGAATGACTGGGAACTCAGACACCAGCAACCTAAGTACTATAAGAAAGTAAATGACTACTGAAAACTTTCTTTCAAATTCCAGCTAGTGCTAGTGAATGCCGAGATTAAACCGTCTGGAAACAAAAGTCTTTAATCCTGAGAAAGGAGACTGCCAGGACAGCTGCAATGCAAGCTGAGTTGGAAGAAAGGCAAACTGTCTTAGAACTCATTCAGTCTTTGCCCTCCTTGGTGATAGAGCCAGCAAGGATGGCAAGTTTTCATGCTAGCTTTTTGTGATGTGGGAACTTGCCAGCCACCGCTTAAATCAAGGTCAACAATTTATTTTGTATAAGTCATTGACCAAAAGCTGCTGCTGTTCAGCTGTGACCTGGATGGGCTCAAACCAGTGTCCTGAAAGTGGATGTTTTTGATTCCCTCTTATTCTGACAGTCTCATAAGCTGGGAGTCTCACCTGCCTGTCATATTAGAGAGAAAGGTCAGTAACCTCTGGCCACATCTTTTTTTCTAACAAGCCCTTTATATTGCTGTTGCTAGCATCCTGTTATTGTCTGCTGTTTAGCAGTAACAAATTATCGTTGGATAATACTGTGATCTGTGGCACTTTAACCCTTCATTGGATCTCATGGTTGCAGCATGTGTGCAGCATGGACTACTGAACATTAATAAGGAAGATGTTTTACCTGTGGGTTGCTGGCTTAATATTTTGTCTGCCTTGGGTCTTGTTCATATTACAGCAGTTATTAAAATGCTAGGAGAGCTTGGTGAGAGAACATTTGCTTGGAAAATCTGTAGGGTTTCTGTGTGCTTCCCTGAATGAAGATAGGTGCCCTCTGCCTTTGAACCTATTAAGATCAGCTAGTTTATGTGCACTCTTTTAGGCTGATCAGGCACCTTCAGCAGACTGCTGCTTTTTGCCCTCCTTTATACTGTTCTTGTCATGGTTTTCTTTATCTAATCATTCCTTCATTGCATCATCTATGGAGGCTTCCTCTAAATTCCCCACCAGCTTCCTGTAATCATCTTAATGGGCTCTATTTGTGGTCCCCTCCTTTTGTTTCCTTGTACATTTTAGACTCCAGGTAATCTCTTCTGTAAACCTCGTTTGCAGCCTCTCTTGACAAACTAAAGTCTCAACTTGTACTTCTGGCAGCTTCTTACAAGCATTTAGTCATCTTGCATTCAATGTTTCTAAAAGAGAACTCTTATTCAGAAGTTTTTCTAGGTTCCCCAAAGGAAGTTATGTTTAAGTCTTTCCAAATAATGTCCCTTGGATGTAGTGTTTCCTGTCTGTCCGCCTGCATTAATGAAACTCTTGTCCAGACTCTCATCATCTCATACCTCAGTTACTTAGTACTCTTGCTTTGGCAGATACCATGTTCACAGAAAGCTGCTACAAAGCCTGTTTGTGCAATCCATTTCTTTGACTTTGTTGTCCTTTTAGTGGCCTCTCAGTTGTCTCACCCCCCCCC
>JAYKAV010001234.1:840086-896943 GCA_035582835.1 Phoebastria nigripes | reverse complement strand
CGCCTGTGCTAGTTTTTGTCTTCTATCATTTCTCAGAACAGCTTATGCATTCATTCAGCCCATAATGCCAAGCTTCTCGCCATCTTTCAGACAGGCAGCTTGGTAGCTTTCTGTTCCTATGTTTCTCTTTTTCTCAAGTTCTTGCTCTCAAAACAGTTGGTTTGGTGATGAGGATAGCATAGATGGAATCCTCAATCCTTTGTCTTTCCTTCTTACCTCTTGTTTTGGATGTTTTCATGTTTTGCCTCTTTCAACATAATAACCTACCACACTGTACATGGCTTCTTAACATGGTGATAGTGATAGGTAGGTGTTTTGCAAAATTATCTTCCTTCATTCAGCAGGTCTTTGTGTTCTCAAGGTTATTTGGGAACGCAGTAGTAGGCTACAACATGCCATGTTGGTCCTGTTTTTCAGCCAAACAACTGATTCGCCATTTACTGAAGACTGACCCAACAGAGAGGATGACAGTTTCTCAATTTATGAATCACCCTTGGATTAACGTGAGTTTCATATCTCTTTTTAAAGGGAGCAAGATGAATTCTTACATGCAGAACTTACATGTAGCTCCACATAGCACAGCAAGAGAAGGATGATGATTACTGTTAATAGCTTAATTAACCTACTGTGCCCTCCACAGAGGGTCATCTGCSTGTGGAACCACAATTCTTCTTGGTGTTACCAGAGGACACGCAGAGAGACACCCACAATAGCATCCTTGGAAGCAAAAGCCGAATGTATCTGTATCTTCTGTGAGCAGGCAGTCACTGTTGACTCTGCAGCATATGCATGTGTTACTCTCTTTAAAAATATAAAAATAAACTGCATGTACTTACTTCATCGGTGCAGGATTTRAAGAGAGCTATTATTAGTGGACTCAAGCACCATTGTGCATAGCTGTGTTAGTGTGAACACAGTCCTATGCTTAGTGGGATTTCTCGTCCTTGGCAGAGTTTGGAAATGCGTGGGGGAGGAGCAAGGGTCTCAGCTTAGTGCCCTGTAAGAGATTGCCAGATAGGGTGGTACACAGAGCTATTAATGGTCCCGGTTCAGGTTTCATTCTATGACTTGGTTGAATTTACTTTTCCTTAAAAAATACTTTTCGAGGAAAAAGAAAAAAAGACTCTAGTAATACAATATTAATTATTTCAAATAAGAGACAAGAATCCCAGGATTTATCAGGCTGAGTTTCAGGATATCATCTCTGCTCTGTAGGTGTCATTTAAAATAATAGATTATACTTCTTACATTTGTGCCTAAAAGGACACCAGTCTTGTTCTTGCTGCCCAAAAAATCATTAGCAGAACAGAATCATTTGTACTGTAGAATGCCCTATTCTCTCATAGTGCTTTCTCTGTCTTTTCTGATCCTCAGAGGAAGGGGGAGAAACAGAGGCATGACTAATAGTCAGCATTTCTATAATGCCTGTTTGAAGATCTGAAAGCCCTTAGAATCATATAGAAATGTAGCTGCATAACATCCTGATGAAGTAGATAGATGTCTTCATTTAGAGTTGTGAAAGCTGAGAAATTAAGGTTACAAAGACTCTGTATAACTGGAACAGAAGTTAAACAATGTTTCTAAGTCTTTTTTTAACTAAATAAAAATGTAATCACTGTTCAGAATAGATACCTCCAGCTTTAAGTGTTTGAAGGCCCAAGAAGGAGGTGTTCCAGAAGTCAGCAGGCGATGAATTTCACAGAATGAGTGCCTAATAGCTAAGGAAGCTACCACCTACAGCGACACATGTTACTTGAAATATGCATATAACCAATTAATAAGGAGGAGATTAGAGACAAGGGCTATAGACTCTGCTGCACCAAAGAGCCATGCTAGAATACTRTTCCTAGAAGAATGCTCTAGGAGCTGCAGATTCGCATTTTTTTTCTGCTGAACCTATTGTTCCCATGAGGCAGAGGGAGGGAGAAGGAAAGACCAACATAGTGAACGTCTGTGTTCTTCCTTTTCTTTTCCTAAATCCCGAAGCGGGAACGTGTATGGGGAGGTGCCTCGCACAAGCAGTGGAGGAGGGTATTTGTCTCTCCTCTTTTTTTTTTTTTATTTTATTTTATTATATATGGCAGAGGTATTATTGTGGACTATGCAAAAATTGTCAGTTTAGGTGGAGCACATAATCCTCTAGTTAGCTTGTAGACAAGATTTATTTAACAAGAAGTAGCCCACAGCAGATAGGAAGGCAACTTTAACACCTGCTCAGGGATACCACTAAAGCCAGTCTGCTGGTTTTCCATTTCCCTCTTCCCAGCTGTACTTGATAAAACTATACCCTGGCCAGCTAGGGTCCTTTTCCAGAGGATGCAGGAGTCATGATTTCTGCTTCCACTTCCTGTAACTACTGCAGTGGTGCTGTTAGCTCAGTGGAGTATAAGCACTGTAATGCTTATTTTACAATGACATATACAGGGATCTCCTTAGACTTTGTTGACACGCAGCTGCGTCTGGTGTAGGACGCCACAGCAGTAGACAGCAAGTTTGAGTAGAAAGCATAAGGGAGATAGAATATGAATTTGTAGTTTGGGTTATGGACTGGCAAGAAATACTATGATTCTTGCTGAATTTAGCTAGGGAACTGTGCTTCATGCTTTAGAAATTTTTCCCTTATTCTAATTTAAAGTCTCTGCTGATCTTTCATGGCAGGTGAGCATAGATCTCAAATTTTATGTGGAAGAGCATCTCAGGCAACACACTGTCTTCTGAACTGTGCCTTACTCTGAATAATAGTATAATTTCCTCTTTGGGGCACACTTACGATCTGATAAACTGGTAATCTCTGTTAATGTATATGTACAAGAAAATATCTCCTACAATAAATCCTAGAAGATAAAGGTCAAATTAACCACTTTAAAACATTGACTAATGAATAATGAAATGAAAGTTAAAATCTAAAATGTACATAAAAATTTATCCAACACAGGGTTATTGATTGGACTGGAAGGGAGCAGAGCGAAACAAACTCAACACTGATTTCTCTCTCCTTTTGTTCTTTAAAGATACTGTTGTGTGGGGACTATAGTCCTTTTCTACCTCACACATGAATTAGCTTGTGGAGTGATTGAAAGCATGAATAATGAGGGCCACTGAAGGACATTAGATAAACTTTTATGCCATCCATACACACAGAAGAGCAAGCAGTCACTTCCCAAACGTGATTTTGCAGAACACTTCTTTTGGTATTTTTCCCTTTTCTCAGAGATCAATGGCAGTGCCACCAACTCCTCTTCATACTGCACGGGTCCTGCAAGAGGATAAAGACCACTGGGATGAAGTTAAAGTGAGTCAATCATAGTTCAGGTTTCTTGAAGTTAAGTCTGATAAGAGATTAGATGGGCTGGCTTCTCTGCCTATGCTTATTTCCTTGGAGATTATGGCTATTTTGAATACAACCATGTTAAACAAGGGAAGCATAAACACTCCTGGTTAGAACAGTAGTGTATATGATAATGGCTTAAAAAAGAAGAATGCTATTTGAGCTTCATCCAACAGCCTTACAGCTATGCCAAATACCAACAAAGAAGATGCTTATGAACAAAGTTATTAATGATGCTACCTGCTGAGCCACTGTATGTAACCACAGAGGAAAAGGGACAGCATTGAGGGAGCTTTAAGTTCATTATAGCAAAGTGAAGAATATGATGAAAATGTAGGGGGATGGGGTGGGAGGGTTGAGCTGCATTCTGGTTTTCTGCTCTGTTCTTGCATTGTAAAACAACATTAAATAACCTTAGCCTTGTCTTGTTGTGACATTTGGTGAGGGGAGGTAAAAATATATCTTGTCTTTCCCTTAATCTAACCAGGTACCTCACCTAATGTTTGTACTGATGACAGTTGAATGCTTCGTGCAAAGAGAAACTATAGGGCAGACTAAAAGTTGTTTGCAAACTTTAACTCTTTCCTGCTGGCCTTTATCAGGTTGGCATGCTTTTACAATTAATTCTGAATTTTTTGCACTTACAATTCTTGGTGTTTTGATAATTGCAACATTCCTGTAGTGTATTTTACTGATTACTGATTTTATTTAAATTACTGATGTATAGACTCAGCTGTTGAACTATGTAATGGTAAAATTTCATAGGACCTAGGCAACATTTGCCTCCCAAGTCAAAGAGATCAAACAGATAGTTTCACTTAGCATTCTTCATTTCCATGTTTCTGAGAACTTCTTATACTTGTGCTTTGTATAGGTCCCAGAGGTATTCCCTTGGGGCCACCAGCATTCCCATAATAGTTAATCGTTTTTCCTTTCCTGAACTAAATGCATAGACATTCATTTACTTAAGCGGATTTTTGCTCAAAGCCTTATTAAATGTTTAAAATTTGCTTGCACTTAAACATTAATTCGAACTAAGGAAGCATGTGAATTTGAAGCATGTACTTTTCAACAACTTTGTGTAGACTCTCTATTCTAGTTCCTGCTAACCTAGTTTGGTAACAGAGCAAGGAAAGCAGCGCTCTGACTGGTATTATAAGAAGCCCAGGCTCAGTAGCTGGTGAAGGCCCAGAGCCAGCCAGTAAGAAATGCTGGGCATAGGAACATGGTGGAATTCAGGCCAGTGGACTATGGTCTTGCGTGCTCACATATGAAACACTGTGTGAATAGTTCCTCCGGAATGAGTCCATGAGTAGAACGAAGCCTTTAGCCATAGTCCAGTGCAGCAGAAAGGGCTCAGCTATTCCTTTTTGTACATTCATCTCCTGGCAGTAGTGTGGGGTGACTGTGCGCTCTCTGCCTCAGGGTTTTCAATAAGTTGCTTCCTTGGTTTCAGGAGGAGATGACCAGCGCTTTGGCTACCATGAGGGTGGACTATGATCAGGTGAAAATCAAAGACTTGAAAACATCCAACAACCGCCTCCTGAACAAACGCCGTAAGAAGCAGAAGCAGGCAAGCACATCTTCTGCAGCCCCAGGGTGCAATAACCAATGAGAAGAGAAGCCAAGGACCTGTGGGTGGAGGGTAAAAGTTAAAAGGAACAATTTAAAATCAGTATGATCAACTCAGTCTGTACCACAAAGGCAATGAGACTGTGAAGAAGCTATCCTGCAAAGAGGGAGCAGTGTGAAAGATTACATTTTTATAACTTGAATCAGGGCTTTGCTTTTACAGGCTAATGTATATGACATGATTCTGTTGCATATTGCTAGGGAAGGTACAGTAATACCAGAAATGTTACGGGTTTTTGTTTTGGCTTTAACTGTATCGGACAAGAGGAGAGAACAGGAGGCAGTCTCAGCATACTAATGCACTGAGGCTTTAACAGCCATCTACAAGAGTAACTTCTGCTATCATTTTAAATTTGGGAGTAGAAAAAATGCCAAGTGTTCTGCTAGGAGTGTTTTAGTAGTTCAAACATGAGTACTGAGAAAGGAGAAAAATGTCACTGCTCTTTATACGAGTAGCACAGGTGCATTTCTATTATGGATGCATCTGGACAGCATTTCATGTTAGAATTGGTAATAGTCAATGTTTCCAAACTTACCTCCTATAGTTACAGAATATCACCTAAACAGTAAACAGTTATTCCTGTTACAGGAAGAAGCATCCATACATTTCCGTTTTCATAAAGTCTTCATGTAGTCTCATGTGAAGATTTGAGTTTGTCATGAATACTCATTTGATAACATGCAAGTTTTCTAAACTGTAACCATTATGTCATGTCTATGCCACTGTCAGATCCCTCTCTTGTAATGTTTTTAATTGAAATGGTACTTCATGTGAAGAGTTTTAATAAGGATTTAATTAGTTTAAAGTATCCTGCAGAGAATGTTGCTGTTCCTGTTGGATCCACAACCTCTAGGGCATGCAACTGGACATGCAATTGTATACAAGAGGCTGCTCTAGAAGAGAGACTTCTGAAATTCAGGAAGAAGTGGCAAATGCATGTTCTCTGAATGGACCCTGGTGTCTGCCAGCATCCCTTCTGGTAATTATCTCCAGATCCTGTGCCTAAGATGTGCTGATAATAGCAAATTTTGGGGTGCTGGGGTTGGTTTGTTTCCTGGGGTCAGTGAGGGGGAGGATGCTACTTTATTTGCAGTGTTCTGTCAGTGTTTCTGGATTCAAAGATTTTTACCATGTAAGGGAGATTACCTATAAGTATATCCACCCATTGTTTTTTTCCCATTGTAATTCTTGTTTTATGGGATCCTAGCCTTGGTTTGCTAATTTGTTTTACTTTGTGATCAAAATATTTCCTCTCACTGTATTTTGGKTTTTTTTTTTTAGTTGAGGTGAAGCAAATATTTGTGAAAGTATTACCAGAGTCTAGGATGAAAATTATGTGCTTCCAGTGATGCAGGCAAAAACTACTTTGTGGTAGGCACACAGAGTACTGGTGTGTTAATAGGCTCAGAAGAATGTTAAAGACTAAAAGGAAAACAAGGCTCCAGAGAGGATCTGAATCGTCAAATCTGACTGCCACATAGATCTTGTTACCTCCAACAAAGATCAACTCTAGGCTTTGGACCTTGTCTGGGGAGCCCTGTTCCCATCTTCAAAGTGTTGGATGAGACCTTCATTCTTCTTTGTGAACTGGTCCTAGGATTTTATATACCGATTTTAATAAATCGTGTTACAACATTCCTTCCTCCTGTCATCCCTGTTCTTGTTGAGATGTTGCAGAGTTTGTATTGCTTTGCGAGGTACATCTGCATTGAAGGTGATGGGAGAAGGGAGAAAGAAAGTGTTCAATGATGTCTACATTCAAAGACTACCCAACTTTGAGCATTTTTTTAAGATTACAAGGGTTTGTTTTTAAATACCAATCTCTGCAAAGATGTGTTTTAAAATTATTTCATGTTTATCTAGGTATCTCTATGATTATAGCATGTCCTGTGTATATTTATTTTATCATATTACTCCTATGAATTATGCAAATACTATTCACTACCTGTAAATGATAATACAACAAATGAATAGCTGTGATGTGTTCAGGGTGCAACAGTTGGGATTAGAGTCAGATCCAAGTTTCTGTCCCTGTATCCAAATTTTTTGAGGGTGCTATGTACATCACTCCTACCTTCCCATCTCTGTGCCCCATCAGGGTGATACATGCTCCCACTATCCCAGTTAATAGGGCAACCTGTGTATAATGTGGTGATGTCCTGGCTGCCTTGGGTAGAGTGGTATTGAAACTGTTGCAACCCACATTTTTGCTTCTGTCTTGCCCAAAGTTTGAGCAGGAGCTCTCCGTTTCCAGCTGGTGCCTTCTTGCTTGTCAGTTCAGTCTGGAGCTTGAAGACATGTATCTGTTCCTGAGTAGTTTTCCATGGGGAACTGTAAAGCACATCCGGACCCGATTTCCTTCCAGTGGGCTTCCGGGCTTTACCGCACTGCAGTTCAGAAGCTGGAGTGATGAACTGATGCACTGGGCACAGCACCTTCAGCTTTCAGTCCCTGTGTAGTAGGACAATACCACCTCATTAAATTTGGACTAATAGTTCTTGCGTTCTACCCTGCAGTGACAACATCCAGGAATACTATAAAGCCCGGTGGGAACCTGAGGAGGGCCGCAAAATGGCAGACATGGAAGTGTATGCAAGTATTGTACAGAAGTGTTTGTGCTTATTTTACAGAAGAAAGGGGGCAACTCCTTGGAAGCTGGGAAGCAGCTGACATGCAACGTATGGACCCTCAAGCTGTTGTCCACTTGTAACACAGCTGTCTTCTGTAACACAATGGGAGCAGGGTGTAAGAGCTCTGGTCTTGTTTTAACCGTGTCCGAGTCAACTGGAGCTGTGAGAATCTGCCGGGGAGCAGGTTTGGGGGCTGTGCTTGTTGTCACCCCTCACTGGGGCTGCAGACGTTCCCCCAGCGGCTGTGAGGGTGGCCCCGGTGTTTGTGCATCCATGTAGACATAGACACCTCTCTACGCAGGCACACCAAGCCTGGGTAGGCGACACAGCGCGGCGTCCCCCGCCCCGGCCCCGCGGCGCCACCTGCTGCCCGCGGCGCCCCTCTGCAGCCGCCGGAGGCCGCGGGCTGCCCGGGCCGCTGGGCCTGGCCAGGCCTGGCCACCTGACCRTCTCCATCAGCATCAAGGTCACTGGGCTTCCCCGAGAGCTCCCACAATTCCGGTGGCTGGCGTCAATTAAAACTAAAACCTACGGGATCTCAGGGTCTGTGTCACGTTAGTGTTCTTGCCAAAGCCTGCAGGGAGCACTGCCTGTTGCTAGCACCTGCACTGTGCCCCGCAGGAGCCTGTGATGAGATTCATGTGTACGTTTTGCAGAAGATCTTTCCTTTCTGGCTGCTAGCTCTGTTATAAGAAGGGCCTACCTTCTAGCTGCATTCACACACATTATAAAGAACTCTGGTGTGCTAGTGGTGATATTTGGGTCTTGCCTTTTCCGCCAGCCATATAGTATAATAGTCTCTTTAGAACCTGCTGCTTAGGATCCAAATTTATAGCCTGTTTTTAGAAAGCATAGGCTATTATAGAACTGATTATGCATTTGCATATTCATCAGCCATATAGAGGAGGTAAAGAGCTGGGAAGGGAAAGAAGAAATGAATGGTCAATAGAGAAGGCTTCAAGGAGAACACAGATTAAAAGGTCTATTTATTTTTTACAGCAGAAGCTAAAAAAGGGCTGTGCACAATTCCCCACCCCCATTCCTTTTCATAGCAATTGCTTATGGGCCGCTGCCTCCCCTTGTATATCTCTGCACTGTACCCCTCTCATACATGTGTTCTTGCTCGTTCACTGGCAAGTGCACTTTCTCTGATTCACACACAAGTGTGTACACAAGCACAGGTAAAATTCCCTTCCTCACTTTTCCATTTCTTGCACTACACACTTCCTTACCTCTTTGACCACATGTGCCATATGATGAACCTTTTTTTGACATGGTACCATTAAAAACTAACATCAATGGTAAGCTCTTGGCCTACTTCTGTGTTTTTCTATTTGTCAAAACCCAGCATGCAGTCCTGGGATTGCTTTTCTCTCTTAACACTTCACTGCCTAGAGTCTAGAGGCCCAATTATGTAACTGCTTCTGACTTGTCTGACATGAGGGATAATGAGAATGCTACATACTCAGTTTGATCTAATTTCCCCGTCCTCTTTTCAATTCAGACTTTATTTGGCCCATGTTTAGACAAAGGCGCTTTTGAGAAAAGGAAGATCTAGTGAGGAGGAGAGAACTGAAGCTTTTAATTACTTGCACGTAATCATAAGTACATGTACTGTTTTAAACCTGCATTAAAGGTAGGGAAGAGATGTTAATCTGTGTCCAGCTGCTTTGATATATTTGCATGCTTAGCCTAAGGATGAAGACAGCCGTGGGAGCCAGCTCAGCTGTACTTAATGGGAGGAAAACTTGTCCTTGAGGACGCACCCACACACACCAGCTCATTCACCAGTGCCCTTTCACACTGACTAACAAACCACAGGGACAAAGGGAGTGAAGGCAAGCAGTGAATGAATTTACATGTGGGAGAGCTCCTTTCTTCCAAGAATACATGTTTTGGAGGGGGTTTTGTGGAAATACCAGAGTTCTCTTTTTTTCTAGGTTCCGGTATTTCCCTTCTTCACCTGGCTGTTCTCAGTAGTGGAGCTGCTGAGAATGAACATAGTTAATTCTCTTTTAGAGAGCCTAAACAGGATGAAGACAAGGAAGAAAACTTGGAAGACAGAGAACACATAGTTGAAACCTCAAAGAAAAAAAAATGCTGTCAAAAATTCTTGCAAGCTAACAAGCAAGTTTACTTCAGGTACATACTTAAATGCATCTCACATCTGGAAAATTGAGGTTAGAGCAATCCTAGGTAATAGCATTTGCTGAAGAATTGTTTCCCTGAAATCTTTGCACCGGGTAAGAAAATGCTTTTTGAGTATTAAGTACAGCTTTAAAATAGGATTTTTTTTTTTCTTTTTTTTTTTTAGTCTGTGTGGTTAGAAGAATTTAATGGGACAAAGGGAGTAGAAATGGGGGATGATATGTCATGTTGAAGAATAAGATAAGAAATGTCTGCTGTTGTATTCTACTCCAACTTATTTTTTTACTGCAGGTGCTACCTCTGTACAGACAGCAGGATAGATTCAACTTTTTATTAGTCTTTTTTACCACTGGAGGAGGAGGATGTTCCTGCACTCTAGGGAAATGTGGAAGATAACCCTGTGACTGCAGATGAACACTTGTATTGGTAAATCTGTAAATGATGCCTAGCATTAACTTTATTTCAAAATTTCCTGCCTCATGAATCTACCAGGTGCCAAGATCTCATCGGTCTGCTCTAATTGCATAAAGGCACAGAGGCATCATTGTCAGTGGGTTTCCTCATACTACTTGAGATTTGCAAAAAGAAGCAATTGCTGAAATGTACTGCAGTGTTTTTAGCTTCCAGGAGCCAAAAGAGAAAAAATGCAGCTTGCAAATAGCTGGGGGTGACATGAAGGGCCAGGCTGTCTTTTGTCTGAGGAGGGGTGGTACTTGAAGATAGTATACAGGTATCTTGACCTTGCTTCAGTTCAGCTTCCAGATCTGATAATAAACATGTTTTAGCTGTGTGGGGCTGCAGGCCCAAATTACTAGTAAAGTCTCTGCTGCTTTGACAGCATGCTGGGTTTTTTCCACTGTTAGCTGCTGAAATCTACTTATTTGGTCCATGGTTGCAAACCATTTAGCATTCTTGGTCCTGGGGCTGCAGTGAAACTGAGTAATTCAAAAAAGGAGGAGTTGCATTGTTTTCTTCCATGTTAAGCTTCTAAATTTATTTCTGTTGAATTTTACTGCATTCAAGTTAATTATTGGTATTGCTAGTGTAACAACTGTTTCTTATTGCACCTTCTTTATTTGTTAACTGAGCATAAGTGCTTCTTTGGCGGGGGGGGGGAGGGTGTCTTTTTGTCTTTTTTTTGTCTTAAGAGTTTTATTCCAGTTTTGAAATTAAATGGCAAGGTTATTTTGCCTAATATTGTTCTCCCARAACTTCCAGGCTAATCCATTTGGGAAACATGGAAGATGTTCTCAAAAGATTTCTTACTGCTTAGCTACTGAAACACCTGCTAAAGCTGAGCTCTTTAAAAAAACTGAAAATTATTTAAATGTGAAAAAGAGTGGGTTGATCTGGAAAAGAAACTTCTCAAAAGACTAAAATTAGAATGGAATGTGTTAGAAGAGAAATACTGGTGGGGGAGGAGGACTAAGGTTTTTTAAAATAAAAATGCTACCACTTGAGTAATGATCAAGGAAATTCTGGTTAGGATATTAGCTGCTGCTCCAACCCAGAGCAGTTCCTAGTTTCTGCATTCAGAAATAATTATGTTTCCCTAAAGATAGATATACAATACAGACTCCTTTTTTTTTTTCCTGAGGTAGTCTAAAGCAAGGCTCAGCTTGATGTTTATAGATGAGACTTTTGAGTAAATGCTGTTAGTATACCAAATAAATGGCGCTTTTTTTTAGAGCAACTAATAACTGAACAAATACGCTTTGCACATTAAGTTCTGCTCTCCCAAAGTTGCCTGAGTGAGCTCCCTTTCTGCTTGCAGAAACCTTGTCAAGGTGAAGTTAACTTTTGTTTTTGCTTTCAGAGATTTTGCATTTCTATCCTGCAGTTTATCACTGTGTGTTTGACACTTGTCTTGAGTAAAAATCTAATTAGTTGTCTCAAAGCTCACCTTCCATGATGCAGAGTTTTTTCTTTTTTGGCTCAATTACAGTTGTACCACCTCTTCTCTTATTTCTGAACTTCTTTTAGTGGTGTAAAGTATTGGAAGATTTTCAAGGAATCCCACTACCTGGCAGGAAACAAGAAACTACATTGTATGTAAAATGCTAAGGAGGAAAGTTCCAAGCAATGGGTAATAGTAGGAAAGATATCCCTCTGAGGGTAATAGAAGACCTCCACAAAGAAAAGAACCCAACTAGAACTTAATACTTTTTCTTACTGTTTGAGAGTGGGCTGTGGGTATACTCTCCAATACTTATGAGTGCCTCCTTTAGAGGTAACCCAAAAGGATGCTGGTCTCCCTTCAGAGCCATAGAAGTCCCCTGCGTGATGGCGTGGCGAGCAGCTCTGCCATGCTTGCCTCACTGAGACTTCACCCAGAGGTTGATGCACTTCCTCCATCATCATTTCTCATACCCAAGGTGCTGTGGTGAATGGGGGGGTGTAAGTAGAGCCATCAGCCCTTTCAACTCCTGCACAGGATGTTTTAACCTTTACTGTTTCTCAGCTTTATTCAGAATAAATATGTTTAAATTTCTTAGGAAATTGTTAGTTTAAAATCTCATTTCCCATGGAAGTTAAGGTTTTTGCCAATCAGCTCTGTAAAGCAACATGCTAGTGTTCTGGGTCATAGAACTGTTACTCGAAAATCTCGTGGTGCTGGTTGTGCATTATCTCACTGAGAATTAGCCACTTAGAGCAGAAATACTTTTATTTCCTTCTCCTGGAAGTCTTTGTGTGGAATACTTCACTTAACTACAAAGAGTAAAATGAGGTGGACTAGTTATCTTCCTTTTAATCCTTTGATTTTTCTTCTCCTTCTTCATTTTGTTAGATTGATGTATTTTACACTTTTTGTAAGTCATGAGTACTTCCTTTAGAGAGCCTTGACTGCAGTATTTCAGTTTCTTCTCTAAACAGACAAAAAAAAATCCTATTGAAGCTTTGTGCTATAGGATATTTAAAATCTGAGGAGTAGGAAGGAATTGAATTTCCTGATTTAAAGTGACTCAGCTAGGTCTGCCTCCTTGTTTCGTAATAGATTCTCTGCATCCAGCTCAAACGTTGGCTGGCACTCAGTAGAGTTATCAAATGTTTTCTTGATTAATTTGTCGTTCCTGCACAAAGTCAGTTTCTAAGATGTTCCTTGAGATCCTGGAACAACTATCTAGTAAGCAATCATTAGCTCCAAAAGTACACGACTCTGTTTCATAAGGCATCTGGTGCTATCACTTGAAGCTTCCGTCATCTCAGGTTACAACAATTATATCCCTGGCTAACAGGAACTCAGTAATAATAAGCAATTACTTTAATTTGTTAATATTGTTTGCTTTCATAGCATATCTACAGTCACTCTCACACACGTGCATCAAACCTTCTTCCCATAACCTCGGTCTAATATAAGGAGTTGCTTCATTTCTATATGAAACCTAAATGGTGGTGGTGTTCTGTACGAAGCAAATTAATTTTAAAGCATTTCTTTTAAGTCTGAAACTTTTCTTTGTAGGATTCCTGAGATTGTGTATTTCCCTTTGGAGCAGATTTTGTTCCCAACTTCAGAAAATTATTTCCAGTGAAAATTTAAGAAGAAAGTTCACATTTGTTAAAAAGAAAGTTGCTATTTGTGTGCTATGTATGGTTGCATATGTTGAAGTAATAATGTGGAAGAATCTAATTAGTCCTATCCAGGCAACTGAAAACCTTGAGCTGGCTTGGTTAGAATTAACTACTGCATACATGAAAGGAGAAATTTAATTCAAATTTCTATTAATCAGAAATACCATTCTGCCAAAGTGATTTTTAAAAAAAAAAAAAGACATACTAGTCTTCTGTTTGTATGACGATGATTTCCATGTCAAGAGTTGACTTTGTGTGCTTACATCTTTGAAGTTTTGTATCCTAAAGTTAAGTACACATGAAAGTATTTCAAGTGTTGTGGCACATTCAGAAGTACAAATCAAATACGCATTTATATATGTAGAGAGATATACTCTGGCGCGAAGCCTCAGAAAATTTAGTCTGAGCTTTAGTTGTCAAGTTCACTTTTTTTTTTCTTCCCACAGCATCATTAAAGTAAGGTTCTCACTGCCAATAAATGTGGTGTGGTTTCATGTCTCTGTCATCTTTCCCATCTGCCACTGGACAATGCTTAGTCCGAAGAAGAGGAGGAGAGAAGCAGTGGGGAAGAGCTCTAGCTGGAATTGCCTGTGTTATTCTACACGTGCAGATGAGGCATGGCAGGTCAGCTAAAAGGCCACAGAGTTAATTGTCTGTCTGTACATATTGCTCAGTATCTGTACCTCAGCTCTATAGGAAGCTTTAGTTTTGTGGGAAGCTGCCTGGCAGATCATGTCCTATCATCCTCTCCCTGAGAGTGGACCTGGTCCTAGTAGGCGTGTGTCGGAGGAGAGAAGGTATTAGCACAGAATGAGAACCTGTCCTGTAATATGAATGGTGAGCAGGAGTGAGCAGTATGTCTGCTCTGAGGGCTGGACCTCTCGTACTCACAGCATCTGAATGCAAGAACATGGTCCTCCAGCCAGAGTTACTAGCAGCCCCCCCCACATAGGGTCTACTGCACTATGTGGCAGATGAGGGCGAAAATAGACTGTCTATGATAGACTGGTGGTTAGCACTTGGCTGACCACTTTTAACTCATACTCTTGGGCTTTCTTCTGTTTTTCCTGATACAACTGTATTTATAAGAAGAAAACTATGTTCTGTTGAAAGAGTCTTACAGAGAGTTAGGGAAAGGCTGTTTTATTTACTGAATGCTAACTTTGTGTTGATTTGTGTGTCACAAGCTATCAAGGAGCCTGGTAAAATACTAATTCTTGATCTGAAATGCTGCCAGCCACAAAGATGTCAGCATGTTTGTTGTTAGGGCTCAGAGCAGGTGTGGAGGCTGTCTGCCCATCTTTGTAAGTCCTGAGAACAGGTCCACGTGACACAAGTCAGTATGTTGTGGCAATGTCATAGACCAGTGATGTCCAGTTTTTCTGTCCAGCCCAGGCAGCATGGACAACATATTCTCATCTAGAAGGACACAGCGAGGTACACAGCAGTTTCTACAACAAGTGTTTGAACATGTTATAGGCAGGCACCTCTGTGTGATGATTGGCAGGGACAAAACCTCATATGTGACCAGTTGTCACAAAAGTGGAAATAYACCACTTGCGTGATGGGGACATGTACAAGCTGCTGTCCCATTATACAATGGGAGCAGAAAAAGAAATCATCAGGGAATGGCCAAATGTTGAATTTCATGTTCTGTTGGACTGTGTGTTTAGCTCAGCGGTTGAACATCAGCCCTCCCTGACATAGAAATTAATAGATTCTCTTTGAAATCAGATCAGAGTGTGTTCAACTATGTGCCAAAGTGCAGAAATATAAATGTTAGACTAAATTCCAAAGTCTGAGCATATGTAACAGCAAAGGGGAAAGAGTATATAAAGTGCACAAGCAGACTTAGCATCATGCCTTCTTTTATAATTCATAGTAATTTGAATGTTATTTAGAATGCTTTCTGTGGGCATTAAATACTTGTTTGATGAAGAAACTGTGCAATATTCCTATCCTTGAAAGTTGAAAGGGACTTATTAAACACCTTACAGTGTTTAAAATAATAGTCCTAAGGTTTAACTCTGTATATGCTTTTGAGGGAGGCAAGAAAAAGTTGATTCTATGAATCCAAAAGGAGTTGGGATGAAGTGTTCATCTGTATCTGTCTCTGCAGCTGTAGGACTGCAAGGGTGAGTAAAACCCAGGCTTCCATGATGGCAGAAGTTAGACCTTGAATTCCTGTAATTCCTGCATTGGAGGGCAAAACTGAGGCTACAGTAATTTGTTTCTCATTTAGTCTTTCATCTTCTATCTTTATTCATGTCACTAGAGATAGGATCACTCTGACAGCTCTAAAAGGGGGAGTAGGACATTTCAGACAGTTGCCTGCCATATTTGTGATAAATGAAGAGCCGTATGCATGCGCACAGAGTGAACTGCAGAACTCAGAGCATGTGCTGAGTTGCAGCACAGTGTGTATAAGAGATCTGACCTTGTGCTGCTGGAGACAGGGTCCTGTGTCAGGCATCACAGCTGTTCTGTGTTTCTCACACCTTTTTTTAATACTTTTTTAATAGAAAAGATGTGGTCATGTAAAAGACTCCTGTGCTCTTCGTTTTGACTTGCATGTATGTTCCTTTCCACTGTTTTCCTGGACTTTCTATCATATTTACACTGTCATTGGGAGTGAACGTTCAGAGATCATCCTCTGACCGTGTAGTGTAATCACTGGCAGACCCAGGCAGCAGCTATCAACAAAGAGGAGATAATGTCCCTTTGAATGTCCCCAATTAGGATAATTCTGTTTTTCAGCTGTTCATTCATTAGCAGAGAAGTAAACAGTGCAGACAGAAGGTTGTGAAGCAGGGTGTTTATTCACTTGTTTTCTAGCCTTCTCTCCGGATTAATGAAATGACTCATAGACAGTAATAACATGCTTGGAGGGGGGAAAAAAAAAAAAAATATAACTGGAGGTGGGACATGTGAGGCCAAATCTTTCTGTCAGGGCACCCACATCTCACCATACCTACATATGTGGTTTGACTCTCTTTGTTAAATGTAAAGAATAGATCGGTTGTGAAGATAGCCAAAACCCCCAGGGAAAAAGAATCAAATGGGCGTCTAAGAAGTGCAGGTTGGTTTAGATATGTGCAAAAGAAAAGGATTGCTGGTGAGAATGTAAGACTATGCAATTGCTTGTAAATGACTGTGCAAAATTAGTTTTAAGTATTTTCCTACCTTCTCTTCTCTGCCTCTTTGACAAAGACAACGAATGGTATGCCTCACATAGGTGACTAATACCTGTTATATCTCTCCCTCTGTATGCTGCCAAACATACTCTCTGTGCTTTTTCTAAAATGCCCATCCAATAATCATGCTCAAACCCTTACCAGTCTTATGAAATGGTGAAAGTAGAATAGTGAGACTATTCTGATTTCAAAGATACTCAAGGACTTACTGACCTTTCTGAATCTGGAACTGAAAGACTTGGAAAGGTTACAGGAACTTTGGGCAGAGAAGGAAACAACACAAAACTAGATATCACAGATGCACTTTCAATGCTGGACCATCTCGGTCCTCTCTACTGTAACCTGTCAAGGAACACTCAGAYCCATCTTTGTGAAGATTATATTTCTGCTTTTGAATTGTTTGCTAACAAAAAATCTACAAAGTTTCCATATTAAAAGCTACGTCAGTGATAAAGCACAGGTATGTTTTAGCTTAACAGCAGGATTTTTTGACAAGATTCAACAAACTGAAAGCAGGACAAGAGAGGAATAATAATTGTGGAAATCCTGAGAAGAATTAATTATAGCGTATGCTACCAGGCAACTCTGATGCTGAAAAAAATAAACTGAGACGCACCTATGTGATACCCTGACATACAGAAAATACTGCTCAGCATTTGTATTAAATTCGCAATTGATAATTATTTCTAACTGTGTTATCTAAAGGAAGAAAAAGATGTATAATGCTGTAATAAAGACCTCTTTGAATATGCCTGTTTCTCCATGGGAGTGCATATCACACGGAAACCTAAACTCCTCAGCCAGCTCCTACTCATAAAACTGCTTAATTTATAAATTCTCCAAAAATTGGTATATAGCCAAGATGTTCTGCTATTTATTGTTACTTTATTTAAGACTGTTTATTGGTAGTTTCCGTGTTGTTTCATTTTGAGAGGAGCCAGCGTATGTAGGGTGGAGATTTAAGCCACACAAGGCAAAAAATGGGGATGAAGCTGGAGAAGGAAGAGGAACTTGTCAAAGCCTGTAGAGAAGAAGTGAGGATAATTAATCAGACAAATGGAGATAGAGAGCAGGTGTGCAGAGGGAATAGTCTGATGGAACAAAAGGTAGTGGAATGAAAATGAATGTCAGAAGCGGTGAGTTTTTCTCTATTTTATAAATTATAAACTGTAGCAACAAAAGTTTTCCTTGTCAGCCTGAATTTTTATTTTTTAAAAAAGAGCCTTACAAATGTTAATCAAAGCAATAGCATTTTAAATGTTTTTTAATGGAAAATTGTTTATTTAATATAAATAAATTGATTCAATGCTGACCATTTAAACAGTGGGATATGAAGCCCATTCACAAGCCTATGAATTCCAGCAAATGACTAAAATATTTTATGTGAACAAGTAGTTTCTATAATATGGGTAAAGGAAATATATTAGAGATGCAAAACTGGGAAGAGAAGGGGAAATGTAGGGCAAGGACAAAACCAGTTTTCCCATGACATGTTTGTAAACCAAACATTGCAGTATTTAGGTCAGTACAGGAGGCAAAAAATATAGTTTATAAACTAAAGTCAAACTGAGCAGTTAAGGTTCATATCCAAGCAGACAGTCTAAGGTCAATCCTCCCATTTCTCTGTGCAACAAAGTAGTGTCACCTACTTCAGGGAGCAAGAGTGTGGCTGACAACCCCAAAGACCATTAGAAATGGAAATTCATTCACTGCTTTTGCAAAGAGAAGCAGCTGCTATCGCTTACTGTTTTGAGATAGAAGGGAAATGCACTCTGATTCCATGCTTACTTTGCAGTTCCTACACAGAGCTGCTAAGGAGCCTGTTGCTGCGTTAAGGCTTTTCAGGTCCTATCCGCACTTTCTCTCTTCTCGGGGCAGTACTGATGTATTTTCTCACCGCACAATTTTGTTGTTCCCTGGAGGCTAGAAGACTGGGAAGGGGTGAGCACATACAGAAGGTTTGCAGAGCAGATCAAAAGGGTTGGCTTTCTTAGATGTATCGAAAGGAAAAACTTGGAGGAATAATTTGGAATTAATAAACAGGAAAGAAGGAAACTTGAGGGATCCAAAGATGATGATCCTACAGATCTGCAAATGAGATCATCTCAGATGATAACACACCTGAGCTGCTTATCAGTGGTTAGGCTGCCAAGACTAATGTGAATACCCACTTCTTTTCTTGCAGCTGGTCCTTCATCTGACCAAGTTGACTAGGAAATGCTAACTAATGATGTAACAACAGCACAGCTGAAGAAACAAGTTGTTGCCAAAGGAATAAGGTTCTTTAGTAATAACTGTCTGAAATATCTTCCGAGTCTACCCAGAGCATTTAGAGTAAGTAGAAACAGAGATGCATGGATTGGGCCCTCTTGGGACAGTGGGGTACAGATAAGTGAATTCAGAGTACTGATTCAGATAATTTCTTCCTTTCATTTAGTTGAAGTTATGCCTTCACTATAAAGTTTAAGCTGACACTTAAATTACAAAAAAAATGTCTTTTTGAGCCAAGTGAATGTCAGTGTCTAGTAATTGCAATTTAATAGTGTGATTTACTGTTGCCACAAAGATGATGGCAGGGGCCTAAGGTGGTCCTCTATGCGTCCCCCTCCTTGCATAGAATTTTTATTTGTAGAAGTATTTGACTTACTAGTTCATCAGAGTTTTCCAATAATCATAACCTAGCTTTTTGCATGAGAAATCAAAGAATGTGTTCTAGGTATGTAGGAAAGTTAACAGAACTTTTCTGTTTTAGCTGCAGAGGAAGCAAACTACCAGAATTGCAGCAATTCTCAGCCTTTTTTTTTTTCTTCTTTTTTTAAGGAGTATTTTTTTAACCTTTTTTTTTTTTTTTTTTTTTTTTTTTTTTTTTTTGAAAAATAATTTTTTTTTTTTTTTTTTTTTTTTTTTTTTTTTTTTTAAAGTTAGAGGAAATATTAACAGAGACTGGTCTGGACGTATAGTGAAGAAATTATTCTGTATGCAAGCTTAGCAAGGCAGACTGTCTTCACTCTTTCATCTGTCCCTGTGGATTTAACCAAGATGCATGTTTAGGTCCAGGTTCACAAAAAAAAAAAAAGAGAGGAAAGAATTGCAGTGGGATCATAACTATGATATTTGCAGCAGTTTGCCTTCTCTCGGAAGTTCAGTGAGAGTTCTGCATGGACATGGCAAAAGGTAAAATCATCAATTCTTAGCGTTAAAATAGACTGGGCAACACAATTTTTCCAAGGTCATCACTGTTCTCGAACTCTTTATACTGCAGCTTCTCTGCAAATAGTTGAATTTTGTACTCTTCATTAGCTAGTAACCATACACAACACATTAAAACCAACCAAACAAACAAACAAAAAACCTTCCAGGCTCTGCATTCCTTTCATGGTAGATGCTTACTTAACCTCTGTCATGTCTAATCATGAACTTAAAACTATGCTGATGAACTTTCTGAGATTAGGGAACTTTTTAATGGTGTTTATTCCTGGAGTTTTTAAAATAATTGGCCTGTGCGTGCTGTGCTAACAGATACACATCCCTCTGAAAGGGTTTCATCAGTTCCCAGTAATGTGAAAGTCCAGGAACATTTTTCCTGTATTAAAAATAAATTAAAAATTAATTTAATCCATGTGAATTTAGTACTTGTGAAAGAAGCAGACTTGACAGCTTCAGTGTCTGAACTCCACATCCAGCCTTGGCATCTGTAGTCATGGCATCAGTGATACAGGACCTGTGCTCTCTACAATGGCATTTAAAACTACCTTGTAGTGGGGTGACAGCTGTAGGAGTAGTAGCTTTGGGTCACGTTCATTTTGCACTGCAGGGAATGTACTTACATTCTAAATAACTTTTTCCCTTATTCATAGGCAGACCTATACATGGAGTTTGCAGTCCAGTTCCATTAAAAAAGTAAGTTGTATTARTAGCTTTTAGATTATGTTCACTTTGTTATCAGTACCTAGATATCTGGTATGTTGTTTAAAAATTTGTCTGGATAATTATTTATGCTTTACCTATAGGACATGGCCAAAAAAACCAGCACAAAATGTAAAACTCATAAAGCCTTCATGTAAATGCTGGTGGGTCATCTTTTTTCTACTTTCCCAAAAGGAAGTTCTAAATTCCTTGTTACTGATCCAGTAAGTTAATAGTGCAAATGTTTAAAGCAGTCATGAATCATTAATTTGAGTTAACAGGAACCCACAGAAAAATCAGAATAAGTGCATGAGAAAAATGACTCCCATAGAGAAATCTGTTGTCTATCTCTTTTCATACATGGTATTTACCCTAATCCAAGGTGAATTTCTTTTCATCCTTTAGAGATTTAAGAACTAAGAATCATCTTTTATCTGCTTGCTAAGGATAAAAATGTGCCTAGAATACTTCAGGGCTGCTGTGTTCCATAGGGTCCCTATTGTGCTTTGTGTAATGTACTCGTAGCTCACCATGGGTGTTCTTATATGATTTCATTTTTTTGTGAAGCYGCCTTATTTTTAGAATAAGCTTATGCTCTGCTGCTGGGTCCCAAATTTTCATGGATATGCAGATGGAAGAAAATTGCTACCATAAATCAATCTTAAAAGAAAGAGATTGCAAAAGTAGGAGAAGGTACCATCTTCAGATGTTAGAAGGAAAAAAAAAAAGGGGGGGGGATTTGAAAATATATGAGTCTGTCATGCCTCCGTTGTTTTATCTGATTAGAATGGCTTTCCTTCCCTGGCCTGCTAATAGACTGGAGTTCTGTGTTCCAGGCAATGCAGTGATGACCAGCTGAGTATAAGACATCATAAGACAGGCAGTGGTAGCACACAAATCTTGTAAATAATACCTAATAAATCTGAGGGGGCAAACAAGATTTGCTGAGTTTGTCTTGTAGACATGTGAAGTTGGAAGGCTCCTCACTGCTTGGTTCACTCTTTTCCCTCTGTGTCAGAAAGGGAAGGTTTATCTGCATACTTACGAACACCAAGCAGTGATCTCACAGCATTACCTAGAAACAGAAGGTATTGCCAGTTCCTCTTTCTCTTTCTCAAGCTTGTTTAACCAGTGAATCAAATTGAGAGTTGCTTTACAGTCTGGTAGACTGTGTTCATACTTGCAGGAAAGAAAACTTGCACTGATGAATGAGAATTATGTTGTGAGCAATAGAAAGATGACATCCCAAGTTGTCTAAATTCTCTAAAACTAACACTATTCCTTTAAAAAAAAAAAAAAAAAGCCAGGCAGTCATGAGGGGCATCTAATGAGATTTGTGTAAACATGATGCAGGAGATCTTTATGCTGGACTGAGAGATACAATGTCTGTTGCCAACAAGTGCATAGATTTGTATAATGGCCAGTATATTTTTGTGTTGTTTTTCACAGATTTCAGGTGTTTCTTTGTGTAACATGGGCAGTACTGTTCCTCTTAACATCTCTTACTTTTTAACTTCCTCTGATGTTGTAAGGTAAAATATTTGCTAAGTTTTCCTTTTTGTTTTATGATTTAAATTTATATCTCTAAGAATTTAGGAATGTGGGTTTTAGATTGTGTTGTATTTTTCTCAGTAAAATACAGAAAACTGTGTGTTTATATGTATGTATGCATACATATGTATGCATACATATGTACATATACTTAAATTTAGGGACTTGAATACTTGCGGTACCTATTTGGGTTTGGCAGGAGCCAAGTTAACAGCCATATAAGCAGCCACAGCAGGTGAGCATTGTGTGTTCAACGTTCGTCAAAAGAAGGTGACTTCTGGGGCCTAAGCAAATTTGAAAAGTAGTCATAAAACACAGCATAGATTAACTTGGGGACCCCATTACTGAGAATTCAGTAAGCCTTGTTCTTTTAGCTTAATTCTCTCTAAGTGAATTAAAGTCTCCTGAAATAAGTGAGTGTAGGGACAGTTCTGCTTAAAATTCATACAGTATTTTAATCTGATTTAACTTGCTCGATAGACAACCAATAATTTTTCCCCTTATCTTGAATAATTCTATATGTGGATAACATTGTAGGGTGAAATAAATAAGATTACTTTTTTATTTGACTGGTTTTATTTTAGGATAAAACCCCAATTGTTATGAAAATACAGCATTCTAGCACCTTTCTGTGTTAGCTTTCTGCATATTCCCCATCAACAGCATTAAAAGGAAATTATTATGGTTCCTTTTATGCTCCTCTTTCGGTGATTATTTAGAGCTAGCAGAGATTATTATCTGGAAGACTCAGCTTGATAGTGATCTCTTCTTGTTAATCTGCTGCTCTTGAAAATGAATTAGGATTAGGAAAGCAAACCTTTATTATGAGTAATAAATACCAAAAAGTCACAAGTAGGTTACATACAAACCTCTATGTGGTCATTTCTTGTAGACAGTTTTGGCTGGAAGGATTTTGCTGTTACATTTTTCTGAATCTATTTTATTTGGCTTTTCTCTTATTCTTGCACCGTAGCTCCAATCATCTGAAAATCTTTTCCAAATTATTCTAATTATTCTTCTAAGTTTCTCTTCTCTTGCTCTTTTCTGTCCTCCTTCGTTATATCTCAGTCTCATCTTTATTAATAAGTATTTTGTAGCTTCAAAGTACTTTGAGGAGCACCAAGTTGTTTATAGAGTTCCCATTAGGCAAGTTGTACACCAATGAGGAAAATGAAATTAGAAGAATTAAGTGATTTGCCTTGGGGGGGAGGTTTGGTGTGCAGACCAGCATTAGAAATCTGTTCCTAACCTTCCATTTTGTGATTCAGGTGGCACTTTCATTTTTCTTTCCTGCCTTCTCATCTTTATTTTTCTGACCTGTATTCTTTTTTCTTTCCTCCCTGCATAAATTCCTTTTGCATTCATGCAAAAAGCAGGACCTCTGACCAGGACCTTTGCCAGATGGGTTTGTATACCAAACACAAGTCTGTTCTGGAAGCGCTGATTCAGCACAGAAGGAGGTAGCTTTGTGGCAGTGACAATATTCAGTGAAAACTGTTGGAAAATATGCTAGAGATGGACACAGCCGCAATTCTTAACTAGCTGATAAGCCTTTCCAGAAGCTTTGCTTAATGAGGACTTTACCCTTAGACAGGGACGTTCCTGCAGCTGCTGTTGTGTGGTTATGATGAACTCAGATGCTGCAGAACTGCCAGTTTTCCTGTCCCTGCTGTGAAGGGCTCTCAAAAACAGGATCCTAAGGACTAAAAACCTGGTTAGACTGCACTTTAACTTAGAGTTCAGTCATGTGTCCAGTGACAAATCTTCAGCCCTTACTCTGCCCACTGTGCACTACATGGAGTTTTTACAATCAGGTTTTGGATTTTTTTTTTTTTTTTTTTTTAACTTCAGCGGGTAACATTTTTACTTAAAAGTTAATGATTCTACTACCTATTGAAATCAGCTGGTGATGTTAGTATCTGCTCATCCTTTCTTTCCCATAAGAAATTAAGATTATGATTAAAGAGGTCCCCTCTGGTGTAATTTTCTCTTGAAACCTTAAGAGTTTTTTTGACTTAAGCCAGGGAAAGTAAGGGCTTGGGGTATTCAGAATTCCTTTATTCACGTTGGTTTCATTGCAGTTTCACAAATCTAAAATAAAGGTTCTTGATAAAATGTAATTCCTGGAAAATAGCTATCTTCCAGTTAAGTAGCATAAAAAGAGAAAAAAATTTCAAGTATGGTTGAACTTTGTTTATCTGTGTCTCTTCTGCATATAGGCAGACAGTTCCATTCCTGTAAATCAGAGAGGGGAGGGAAAACTTTTTAATACGTTTCATGGTCCAAATTCTGTATTATTAACTAAAGTCCATATGGCAAGAAAAAAAAACTATTAAGTACCACATATCCTGTCTCTTGTACAGTAAGGCAAAAAATATGAAAAATGGTGTATGAACATAGAGCTAACTCTACAGCTTTACAGCTAGAATGGGTAGGTCTCAACTGTTAGTCAACCAAGAGAGGACAATGGGATGATTTAAAAAAGGAAATGCAATTGAGACAAGAAGTGCGGGCATTGGAAGTCTGGGGTCCCCTAACTTGAAAGAGCACTAGAACCAAATCCAGTTCTTTTAAAGTGCAGCCTGACATAGGGCATCCTCCAGTGAAAACCACTGGAAGAGCTGCATAAGAACAGACATCAGAAAAATGGCAGAGTGGACAAGAACCCATCTTGTTTGTGTTTATTCTATTTTTTACAGAATGTTTTAAGTAAGAAAATCCTTTATTTGATAGTAAATTTATAGCTATTATTTGCACTCAACATTCTGTTCAGAGCACTCTGTGAAGGATTAATATAGTGGCCAGTTTAAGTGTTCTGGGGAAGTTAGTCCAGCAACAAAGCAACCATTTGCTGTTAGAATTAATGGGTAAATGGAAGGGCTCTATGAGGAGGAAGGAAATGATGTGGCATCATTTTCAGTTCCCAGGTCTCTAGCCTGTGGGTTCTAGAGATAGAGAAGAGACCACGTTTTCTGACTTAGCGCGGTTATCAGTTTGTGATCTGGAGATTTCCAGGGAGTCTAAGGACTGCCTTTAAGGACCCTACTAAAAGAAAAGTTACTTGGTTATTGTAGGCCTAAATGAAACTAAGAGTTGTATTTCCATTGTAAAATATTTTAGTGGGAAAGTGTGTTGAAAGTATGTGCATGCTCAGGGAGAAACGGGAGCTCCATCAGTTAAGTAGCTGAGGTGTACTCAAAAGGCACTAGATTCCTGATCACGAGAAATAACAGCTTTTCCCTTTCTTCTGTCTGAGCTGATTTAACTTGAACCTGGGACTCTATTTTGCTGCAGTGAGGAAGGTGAGGTTGCACATACATGAGGGCAGAATTGGCTTCAGGGGCTTCTTGGGGGCAGGTAGAAGGAAAGAAACCTTTTGTTCCTTCCTCCAGAGCTCCCATTTAATTGTCAAGTTGGATTCTTTGGACACTTTTTGTGGCATATGTTTATGTGTTTTTACACTCTGCATGTGTGAATTTGTACTTCTATTTCTTTTTTAAAGCAAACCTGAATCTCCCATGCATTATCTGGAGAAAGAAATCTACCCAAATTCCACCATTGTCTAGAAGATGACATTGAGTATTCTTTGAGCTCTAATCCAAGAATGTTGTATAGTACAACTTCAGAAAGTTAATATGCCCACAAGAGAGTGCTTCCTCTATAAACTACTGTTTCCTTTTTGGAAGTTGGGAAAAGAAAGCTGTATAACTTCTAGAATACAGTTTTTACTGATTCCCCGGTTTCCTGCATGGCATGTTCAGAATGTAAATGCATATAAAAAACAGTCACCTACCAGCATTCCTGAGAAACCACTGCTTACAAAAGAAGGATAGGAGTAGGGGAAGGGTATTGTAATTATAAGTTGACCTCTCACTTCCTGAGAGAACTCCATGAAATCTGAAATAATTGCCTACTGCCCTGGTACATATTCGTCTCCCTTTGGGATTAATAAACCCAGCTGTCTTTGTGGCCTCTGAGGTATCTGACCTTAGCGGGATGCACGCACAGACACCATTAAGATCAGCAYGAAGAAGTATCAAAGCAGAAAGGGAGAGCAATGGTGATGAGTGCCCCATGTGGCAGTGGTAGATCTAGGTTCTTTGTCTTTTCTGGGCTCCATGGACTTTAAACCTTTGTCACTCATTTGTCAGGGAAGTGCTCTTGCCATGAGGTTAGAAATTTGCTGGTGGCTAGGAAAAAAAAACCAAACAAGATCAAGGGGGCTGGAGAGAATGAATAAGAGGGAGAAAAAGTTTTATGGAGTAATAGGGAGGCCATTTATGTAAGGTTTCAGTTGCTAGGGCTGTTGATATCTTGTGCCTTCTTTATCAGATAAAATACATAACCACTTTTCCACCATCAAAGCTAATTAATGTTCATGCAACCCTTGACTGACGTAGGTAATTGTTTCCAGTTCCAGCACTAGCTCAGTTGTTAACACTGTGGGCCACTGTGCAGTGCAGATATATCCTTAATCCAGATCTCTCAGGTTTGAAATGCATGTTTGTAACTGGGTGTGTTAAACCAGGAACGGATGTGATTTGAGAAAAACTCTTCAGTCTTCACTGTTGGTTGCCATAAGTATTGCACCACGCTACATATTACCTGCTGTGAAACCTGCTTTTAGGTGCCTGACTTTTTTTGCATGAATTGTGCAGGAAGCTGTATCCCAGCTGTGAGCTATGAAGTTCAAAGTGGGAGGCAGGTGTGATGACCCCCCACATCCCCCACAGAGCTCTCCTTAACTGGGTCCAGTCCTCTGGGTACTTTTATTAGCATCTCTCCTGTTGGTAGAGTAAAATCAGTAAATTATTTCTGCAGGAATTAAATTGTGGCTGCATTGCATATTACACAATGGGGCATGGCGTTTTGCAATTGCCTAAGAATATATATAAAAAAAATACTTTACTGAAAAAAACTAATTTATACTGAGACATCAGAGAAGTAGTTCTGTAAGCACTGGTATTAATAAAAATGTTATCTTCCTATGCATTCAGGTCTCACTTGAGTGACCACAGTATCTAATATGGTGCAGGTTCAAAACATAATTTTTCTTTTCCATGTGGTGTTTATCTGTTTATCAGGACTCGCTCAGCTGTTGCCAAGAGGGTGTGTACATCAGTGTTTTCCCCTCTGACTACCTATTTTGTGAATTTATAGGATCTAGATGACTTCTCAAATCAACCAACAGGTTGTGGGTGGAACAAAAGGAAAAGACAAAAGATAGGAGTACTGTTTCAAGCAAAATCTGTTTTCATGGTACATTGTTTTGATGGGAAAACAGACTAAAAACGCCTGTTCATTATGTTTCCATAACTTGAGATTTGAATGGAGTTTGTGTTTGGGGTTTTTTTGTGTGTGTTTGTTGCTCTGTTTCAATAAAAACACAGAAAGGCAATTTTACTGTTTTAATGCTTAGGAGGCTCTGAACTCAGAACAGGTAAACTATGCCTAGTAGGAAACTACATGGGTTTTTTCCTTCCAAAACCTCCATTTGAAATTATGTTTTTCAAGCTCAAAAATGTGTTTTTATCTTTGTAATGACATTGGTAATCATCTGACTTCTTCATCTCCCCTGGAAATTGTTTTATTATCTGAATGAATGTGAATATACACCACCAGCCAAGTTCCTAAGCTACAGATACAGAAAGTGGCTTTGGGGGTTTTTTTGTTCATTAATGTAGCCTGCTGAGGGTTGTACAGCAAAATGGTTTGTTTACTCTGTGCAGTTTCTCAGAGTACAGACGTCTATGACAACTAGAGTTTAACAAGTGTAATTTTCTTTCATAAATTTCTTTGTTTCAGAAGATGCACGTCATTTATTTTTCTTACAGTTACCATGAAAAGTCAACTTCAAATCAAACTATGGAGGAGTTGTAACCTTGTAAGTCCCTTGATACCGAAATGCAGAAAGATGACTTGATACACGGGGGAAAATGCAAGTGGCACATAACTCACATTTTGCACCCCATATGAAGATACACTAATCATATGACAGATCACATTTTATATAGCTTTTATCTGAAGAACCCCAGAGGGTTTGCCAAGTGAAATATTCATTCCTACTTCAAATGCAAACACCTATAAGGTGAATTGATGTTTATCAGCTCAGTGTCTTATATTTGGAGGACACCATGACCAGTACTGTATTTGGATAAAACTGTAAGTGAATTTAATGAGATAGAATGTAACCTTGCTAACCATTGCTTAAGGGAGAACCAAAATGCCAGAAACTCTTCACTGGACTTACCAACTAACTGGTATTAAAGTGATCTTATGATAAAAATTAAAGAATTCTGAGTAGTGATTTTGAAATATTTCACTTCTGATAAACCTCTCTCAAATCCATTTTAAAAACTGCAGCCTGACTTTTGAAAGGAGTTTAAGAGCCTTCTAAAATTGCAGTGTATAATTAAAATTCCAGCCATGTGTCATCAGATTTGAAGTAGCACATTATCTTCTGTCTGATAACTGCTGATACTGCGCTAGCCCTGAGGAAATCCACTGTTAAATCGCCAAGGAAATAAAGAGAAGAGGGACCTCCTGGGTCAAGAGTCCAAGCCATTTCTATCATAAGCAATCATATCAGTATAAATCCCTTTGGCAAATGGATTAGGCTTAGTGTCAGAAACATAAGTTGTTCCTGAAACTCCTCTTGGAAGACTGTAACAGAATCTTATTCCAGCTTTCGTTTGACTACAACCAGTTTCTGTCCATTGATTTGTGATGCAGATATTGTTTAGCCTGGATCATTGTTTTCTCCTTTCTTCCTCACTTGTCTGAGTATTTGTTCTCCTGAAGTACTTAAATAATAATTCTCTTGTTAGCCTTTGTTTAGACAAGCCAACCTTTCTACTCTCCTTACAAAAGATAGGCTTTCAATTCCTCATATTTTTATAGTAGTCCCTCAAACCAGTATTGGTGCGGGAAATCATTACTTACAAAAACTCATTACCGGAGTTCTAAAGGAGGTAACTTACCCAATGGTATTGATACTTCTCTACCTCCTCTTGACCTTGCTCTCTAAGTCCTAGCATTGCACTGCCATGTTCATGACCATGTTACACAAGTGACTTGGGATCAGCTTTAGATTTACTAATAAAGAGAAGGGTTTTTTCCTCTGTCACTTGCCACAGGTAAGGCTAAGACTTATAGTAATCTTTTTATTTTATTACTAGTAGCTGTGTATTATTAAATTTTCATCTATTTTGATTATTCTTTTAAACAAGACCATCCACAAATAAAATTCCTGTGTAAAACCTAGCCTCTGCGTATGCTGACTCTGCCTTCCTTATGTCGTCAGGAACTCCCGCGAGTGCTCTCCTACTTTTTGTACCAACACTATTAATTAAAATACTAAATAAAAATGGTCCCAAATGCAAAGCTGAGGAACACCAGTATGATCATCTTCATGCACAGCATTTTCCCATTCAGAACAGCCTACTGTCAGGTTTTTAGCCTTTTTTTTTTTTTTTTAAAGCAGCTTACAGGTTTTTTTTATACTGGTCTCTTCTCCATTTTCATCATTCCATTATTTCTCATATGGTTCTATATTGTCTGTTTTACAAAGGCGCAGCCTGTTTGTGTTGCATTCAGGTCATAACTTTCCTTAGATGTAAATAAATTTTAAATCGCAAGCAAAGCTAAGTGCCTTAGAGATTTCTTATCTGAGGTTGCCTATGCCAACGTGTTCAGAGCCCATCACAAAATCGAGGAAATGTTTTCCATGCTTTTAATAGTTTTTACTGAAAACAGAATAAGAATAAATTAAGTTACTCAAAGATGAAAAATGCGGTAACTAAACGGATTCAACTAAGACTGAAACAATGAAATAATTCAAGTGAGTGTATCTACAAATTAATACAGTGGTAATGAAGGCAAAGTATAAAGCTGATATTAGAATTTTCTAGTCTCATTTAATAAGACACTCTAATCTGGAGGGAACATAAGAAGCCAGATTCTTTTTAGTCAGGTACCCCATCCACTGCTGTAGCCAATGAAGTCTAATGATTTAGCTATTGATAGGCATAAAGTATGAGTTCCTCAACATATGTATTTGTTCTCGTATTAAACCCTCTCAAAGAGAAACTGTTGGCCCCGATGGTAAAGGCTGATTTGGATTGCCTTATGGCAACTTGGGGTTTTAATTTTTGTAGCATTGCTTTTGTTATCTGGAATCAGGCAGTGGAGGCTTAGTTAGGTATAGTAAAGCATGTGTGATCTCATGTCCAATTAGACTAGTCAGCCTGGCCGTAGCAGTAACTCAGGTATTTCACCTTTTTCTTCTGGATGGCCTATGAGGAGAAGAAAGGAATATATGTAGCCTCCAGAATTGTTGGGTCATTCTAGATGCATTTTGCCTTCATACAACCTTTGCGTTTCACAGGTGTCATTTGCTTCAGGAACTGTGCTCATGACTTCAAGATCTACTAGAGCCCAGGTGTAATGGATTGTCAATGTGGTCTGATTTAGAATCAGAAAAGATTTAATTCCAGAAATGTGAAGAACAGGATATGTGAGTGGCTTCTGCTGGTAATGTTACAATACCAGACTTTTGACAGAGGTAGTGAGAATACCCCTGATCAGTAACCAATTTCTTAGAATTGTCTAATAATCTACTCAGCATATTCTTTCCATGCACATGTTCTTGTCATTGCAGTTATTTCCGTGTGCTCTCCCTTTCTCTCTCTTAAGCAGTTCCCCAAGACCCCTTGCTAAATACAAATCTGGGAGCTACCATATCTTAATGCACAAACTCTTTTTACCTTGTATGCAAAAATTATGTAAAGAATATGCAAAATAATTTATGTAAAAAGAGACTATGCCTATGTGATTAAAGGTTTCAGAGGGCCAGCTTAAATCAAACCTTGGGGTTCTCATCTGCTGAATCCCTTTTTCCATTGCTTGATTCCTGATCTTTGAATTTCTTGCTATGAATTACTGATTGGCCTGACATTGCCACCTTTGTGAGAACTGACAGGACCGCAGGCAAGATAAGAGGCTTCTCAGCTATAATTACCCATCCTTTCTGTGAATATTCTGATAGAGATTTACACTTTGTCTATCTACTAATCTATAGATTAATTATCTATAATGCAATAATAAATTGATTACTATCACTAAACAGTGAAGAAGAGCAATGACTTCAAAGAATCAGACAGCTGTAGTAAGTCTGAAACTCTCATGCTTGAAGAACTTACTCTATCTTTAATCATGGGCCATCTGAATGAAATTCTTTTACCTGGGAGAAAAAAGAGTCTGTGCTTCTCTCAGTACGTGTGCGGTTCCTGTCAGCATTAGTTGGAGCACTTGAGTGAAATTCATAAAGAAAATAGACCCTGAACTATTGTTTTCAGAACTAGCAGCACAGCAGATTCTACAGTTGTTTATTTGTAGTTGTGCCACTGTGGAACAAGTCCTGGAGCAAGCAAAGAGACTTGGAGATTTCCCACCTCCCTGGCAGCTTTTCTAATTCAGCTGTGCTGGCAAGGACTGCTGGTTAGCTGCATGCTATTTTAAGAATAAAGTGTATCCAGCATCAGGCAAGAGGTGACAATAGTGAAATTTCCCCCTTTGTTTCACAGAGGTGTGTTTAACCCTTCTGCCATGTGTAACAGCTGTTATATGGGTGTGATATGACATCAAAGATCCTTTTCAGTATTAATGAAACATTGGCTTCTAGCTGCACTAGAATCTCTCCTTAAATTCTGACTCCAGGAGTTTAAAATACAAATACCTGAAGTCCTTTTTAGTAGTAGTTCTTCCCTTTTTGTAAGCATGGCTGAGAATCTTGCTAGCCTGAGAAAACAGCCTGTTTTGATGTATTAAGAAACAGACTGCTTTTACCTGAAAGTTCTGTCTTCCTACAGAGAATTCACTTCAGCTCCACCCCACTCACCCCAGTTTACCCTAGCTCTGCTGCGGTGCGGTGGTTGTTCTTGACTGGGGCTTTCTCCAACCCACTGGCACTGGCTCTGCACAGTCAGTAACTGGGCAGAACAAACTTTCTTGTCCATCTTGTGATGTCCCAATGACGTTCCAGCTTCCACCTGTCTCACGACGGGTGGTTGGGACTTCCCTTCCTTTGACAAGAGTCCAGAGGAAGTCTTGCTTTCTGCTCTCTTTCCCAGCATGAACTTGATTAGATTTGAATTTTGGTGTGAAGGAAGTACAACAATAATATAAAGAAAGAATAAAGGATACCTGCAGGATTATTTTGTTTGATTTTGCTTAAGATATGGAGAAAACAGAGAAGGCTTCTTTCAATGAGAAATCATTTTATTCTATAAAAAAATAAATTAAAATATTCCTGCAGAAAAGTGCAATGAAGAGGTAATTTTTTATGCATAAAGATTACTGGAATAACTTGAGTGACCAGTCTGTTGACTTCTGTTTTATGCAGGTTTTTTTATGCATCAAAAATTATTGCAAATCCAGTTTAGAGCCATTTTGACTACAAGACCATTCCTTTACTTTCACTCTGGAGCCTCTATATTCTTCTAAAATTAACAGGAGGGGATTTTAGCTTATTCCTTTGGAGCCCAGTGAAGGCCAGTTTTCTTGGTCTCTTTTTCTCCAGTTCTCTTGAGACTGCTCTCTAAATGTATGCCAAGGCGGTCATTATTTTCTTTTAAGCAGAGAGAAGCCTGTGGGGTCTGTCTTCTGAAAGCTTCCCAGATAAGATGAAGTTAGAAAGTGGATGGACTTAGAATGTGAATTTCAGTAGCATGGTTGTCATTGCCTAGCACTGAAAGTTTGATGAAAATTGTGTCAGTTGCTTTTCAAAAGTTGCCAGAACTTATTTTTTATGTTAGCAAAATAATGTATTTTCCCTACTCTAGCTTTGTTGTTACAACCAGCTAAACTGTCTGTCTATAAGGGAAGAAAATTACCCTGCAAGTGACATTCAGCATCAAAATGTTCAGGCTAAATAGATGACGTTTGGCAAAATTGTAAGTGACTGAAAACTGAGTCTCCTAATGTCAAGTGTCAGGACAGCTTTAGTGAATAGTATTAGTTCTGCTTTTGCACATTTATAGCAAATCCTCAGTGAATCCTAGAAGAAAATAGAGTCTGTTTAATGTCTGTGAAAGTGAAGACTGAAGTTTTTTTCTTGAACTGTTTAAATGTCTCCTTGTGTTAGTATTGCACTACTCAGCATAAAAGTCTAAATAGATTTCCTCGGCTAACAGAGTAAAATAGTATATAATATCCCACCATTGCCAGGTCTGCTGCTACTAGAAAGGTGATAACTTAACAGGAATAACTATTCAGTCAAATTTGAAATAAAAACTGTGGAAAATACATTGCTTTTGGGGAGATGAAAATATACCAGCAATATTGATCTTGGTACCATATGATGTTCTTGCTGAATTCAAATGTGACAGGACAAAACAGATAAAAATGAAGAGCTGGCTGCCTATCACATGATTCAGCAGCCTTTTAGGGGCAGGGATATTGCTTTGTGTTTCTCCTACCAGTTCCTCTCCCTTTTTCTGATTAGAAAGAGGTGTGAAAGGAGAGCCTCCTGGGTTTCTAGCTTTGCTTTGCTTTGCTAAGAGAAGTTGTGGATTTGTTTGTTTTGAATAAAAAGTTATTGCTTGAGGCTAGGACGTAAAAGAGGTTTGACAGTGAAAGAGGTTGCTACTTAGAGTGGGCGATTCTTCTCTAAAAACATAATTCTTTTGAAAGGTATGTAGGACCCTGTCCCTCTCTCTCCCTGAAATTTTTGCTTTCTCTTCTTTCTTTAGGAACAAGGGCATTTTCATTCTCATATGCCAAGAACAAAGCTTAGACTCAGTGTAACCATGTTGACTGTATCAAAAAGTGATGAAACCTTAAGGGTAGCTATATATGAAGATTCTTGTCTACTAGGGGAAAATATATAATCTATAAATGATTAATTACTGAGTATTGAATTAATCTAAGCCAAACAGACACGTCCCTAAACATTCTCAGATTTCATTTACAAGCTTTGGGCAGAATTTTAGAAGCAAAATTAATCCTGCTCTTCAGCTAAAGACAAACCTATAACTTACTTTCAATACAGAAGCTGTAACTGAAGGTGATTAAGCATGCTCTAATTTATTGTAGTTTATAAGCCAACAGCAAAATATATATATATCTCCTACAAATCCATATGGTGATATGCAAGCATTTCTCTCCAGTAGTATATGTTTAGAAAATGTCTATCTGTGCCAGTGCTTTAAGCAGTTTCAGAGTAAGCCTTTGACTAGTGTCATAAAGATCTTATGTTCTTCCCTGTTAAAAAATTCTGAAAACAGCTGCAGAACTGGAGCTGTGTCTGTGCGCCATACTCTTGAAGATCTTTTCTAGGGCAGAGGCCCAAGTGTCTTGGTTTTGTTACGCAGAAATATCAGCGTTTCTTGCAATTGTTTGCAGTGGAGACTTGTTTGTTTATTTCAGCAGCCAGAATAGCTTTGTCTGCCTCTCTGATTATGAATCCAGATCATGATAGCTTTATGGCTGATTGGATGATGTGCCTTTGCAGTTTTGAACCTGCTTGTTCTACCATTTGCTATGAAGTTGGAAGCTAAGACAACACAGAATCTGAAAAGGCAGTTCAGTGCTGAAAGGAATGCACAATTGCAAGTATTTTCTCTGTAGCTCTTTTGCCATGTTCTGGTGAATCTTTAAGCTCTTGTAGCTCTTTTCAGCAGCGGCAGAAATTTATCTTCACATACCTGCTGTATTTGTGTGATATTCTAAACTGCATAGCATTTCCTTAATTATCATTTTCATGTTTCTACTTGAATTTTGCATGTAAGAGTTTTCTGTTAGAGAGGATTAGAAACCCAGAAACTTTTTTTTTCCCTATTACTAGGGTAAGATTGTGTGTAATATCTTTCACAGTTCTGGCTACCAAGCTGTCGTCATCTACTTCAGTCGTGTTTGTGTCTGAGGACATGCTGCTGGCACCATTTTGTTTTATCTGTGCTAGAAGACTGCCTCTTCTCCTTCTGTTCTTGTGCTGATCTAAGTCCCAGATTTTTTCCTTAACAGGAAAGCGCGTGTTATGTTTCTGTCATTGCAAATTCTCATTTTAGTTGAATAATCCTGTTTTTAACTTTCCAATCCATGATTGTAAGGTAACATAACAAGACTTCGGTGTGAATACGGTTGCAGCATGATCTGTGTTTCATCATGTCTCTTGAGAACGTGTACAGCCACATAAACCCACTGGCTGCCTGATTTGAAGTGGGCCACTTCTAAGAATATCCAAGCATGGCACTTGGATTTGGGGCCAGGAGTGCTGGGGGCTGATGCTGGTTACATTTTTGTTTTATTTTTATTTTTGTATAAGAAACAGAAGCTGGAGAAATTGTTGGGGATGATGGTAGATATGGCATACAGGACGATTTCAGTACAGGCAGGTGGCTGTACTTAACAGATGATAGTGCCAGCTATAAGATTTTTATCTATATTTAAATTGCCTTAATGAACAGACTGGTTTGTATTCAAAACTGTTTTCACATTACACAAAAATGGCAGGAGAAGAAGTATTACTTTGAGAAAAATTCAGTAATATCTGGTGAAAGACATAAGTTTCATCTGTTTGTTCAATATGGATTAATTATTTTCCATGTGTGATTTCCAAAAGTTTTGTCCAATATATAGGCTCTTGAGTAAATAAGTAATGTACTTTTCTAACAATTCTAAAATTCTGATCTTCCATTTTTGTTCTCTCTTTCAATCACTTCAGTTCTGCAATGAAACAGAACATTATCCCACATATGCTACATGAAGTCTTCAGTAAGTCTTTAATATTCTGTGCAGCAAGGGAAATTTGGATGTTTATGTCTTTTTTCTTTTTTCTTTTTTTTGGTTGGAGATGGGATTCTTTGATAAAAAGTATCTTAGACCTAAGTAAGCTTAATTTCATTTCAGACTCAATGTAAGCAGACTCTTATCTTGTACTGTAGAATATGCAGATAAATTATAGCTTTGAAGATACTGTAGTCTGATAGAAGACAATTTATTTACTGAATGTATTAGGCCAGATCCTCTGCTGGTAATTATTTGGGTGGAGCTAGACTAATTTACACCAAAAATGTATGTGTTGCTGCTGTCTGAAGAAAACTGATGAGCAGGAAATGTGCTGACTGAGACCTTGATAGAACCAGAATTGGATATGCTGGAGAAGTCTTGTTCAGAAATGCAGTGATGTTGTTTTTATGTATTTCCATATGGAAAGGATCTCTCYGGACAGGAGAATTAAGATGTGTGAATAACAACTTAAGTGATTAAAGGAAAGTGTCCCACAGAATGGACCTGTCATGCTGTATATACAGTTAAAAAAAAAAAACATTGGGAATAATTGCAATTAATAGCAAAGTGGCCTTTTTTTTTTTTCCAAAAGGAGGACAATCTATAAATTTTTTTTCCATTTCCTTTATGCCTCTTTGAATGTTTTCTTGTTTCATTGCCAGTATGCATGGAGTGAAACTTTTAAAAATATATTCATCAAGAAATGTGTACACCAGGCAAATGCATGCAAAAGGATGCTGATTGTGAAATGTTTCTGTTCTTTCTCAACAAAACAATGGGGTGAGGAAAGAATAGAAAGAACCAACATGCATACCTTTGAAATTTTCCAGGGTTGAAGACCTTGGGTCCTTGTTTACATACCATGGCTGTTTTCAAACCTAGAATTTTGTGAAACTTCTTGGATCAAAACCCTTGTTGTATGTGCATCACATTCAGTCCTGTGCTACGTCTTGAAAATGGTGCTCTTTTGAAGTTTGCGTAGCCCCTGTTTGTAAACTAGAGCATCTGACAGTTAATAGTGTTTGGGCCAGTCTTCAAAGGCTGACTTTGGGATCTCCAACACTCCTAAATCTCTCTAACTTCAAGCACCAAGAGACATTCAACTCCTTTTTCTGCACCTTCTCACAGTACAGCTACCACTCCAGGGCCTTGTAGATGAACCCTTTCAGAAACAGATCTGTGAGTCGTGTTGCTGTTTCTGCACTGGAGTTCGTCATATTTGCACATACACAGGAGCTCAGGCAAGTGAGAAGAACCCATCTCTTAGGACTTTGATTCACTTAGGGAACAGTGCAATTCTAGTGCAAAGTGGCTGAAGTGAGTATAGCTTTAGAGGAGTTTCTAAATGTAGAGAAAAAGCTATCAGTAATTTTTACTAAGTGTTAGCAAATAAACATGATGTGTGCGGAGTGTGGTTACCTGGGGAAATTTAGGGAGTTTAAATCCTCAGCATGGAAATCAAAGCCATTAGTACATCACTAGGCGAAGATGATGGACCGTTTGTTTCCAAACGCTGTACATAGCTCAGGCTTTCTGGCAATGTCCCTGGGATTATATTCATTTCTTCTGAAGCTGCAAATTGATTAAATTAGATCAGTGAAAGGCCACTAATGACATGTTTTGGTTTTCTTTTTATTGCAGCAGCATGTTAATCTTACATTTGGAATTTGAATCACATGGTAGCTGGCTGTTCAAAAGAGCAATTGGTCAGGGTCTAGATGTACGCAATACAGTGAAGCTTCTGGCCACAGCTATTAAAAGAGAAAACAAAGGAGGGAAGTCCTACAATCCTGCCTCATACACACATTTATAGTGATGAATAAGACTGCTTTGTTTCAGTCATTTTTCATAAATAGTTATGTGGAATTTTAATGATGTTCTCTAGGTGTAGTGCTGAAACACCTCTTCCAAAAAATTGCTGTATTTACTTCTGAAGGTTTCAAAACCACTCTGTGTGTGTGTCACTGGACTCGGTTTGTGCAAGTTGAAGCGTTAATACCCATTGATGAAACCATAGATTCCACACCCCCCCCGCCCATATACAAATACACATGCACACAGGAGATGGATTGCTCTGGCTCACTGGGACAATATGGAGACTCCTGTCACAAGCTTTCAGTGGAATCTCATCTGTGTTTATCCCTGAAATTCTCTTCAACTAAAGTTTAAACCATAATAGCTCTTTTTGCTTCCTTCTCACCCTCTCTCTTTCCTGAGCTATAGTGAGGCTTTTTGACACCTCAGAGCAGCTCTCCGTATCTTAAATCCTGTCCTTTCCTGGTGTCCCTCTGTCATCACACTGCTTCTAATTATAGCTCTGGACTGGTATCTTTTTCTCCTGGGTGGCAGTAGCAACTACTGTGGCTCAAATATATTTATTCCATATGGTACCCTCCATCCACTTCCATCAGTATCCCAAGTCCCTTTCACTTTTCTTTCTATTCAGTCATTTCTTACTTAAATGAACCCTTATATACAATGGAATTGATGTGATATTTTCCACCACTATATTTTGTTTACATACCACAGCACTATCTCTAGCTTATGTCTGAATATTTGTTTAGATTGTAATTGCCTTGGGGTAGGAACTGTTTCTGCACATGTGCATGTGCATGCATTGTGCCTATAACAGCAGCAACTCCTCTTTTGTCTGTTGAGAGCCAAAGGGAGCTGAAGTATGTATCATATACTTAGTGTATTTTTAAAATATTTCGGATAGCCTGATCTGAATTAATGACAAAATATTTAAACAGCTATGTGTTCATACAATTCCCTTGACTTTAGATGAGATTTAGGCATTATTTGAAGTTGCACCTTAAAAGTCTTTTTATCTCTCAAACTTTTTAAATCAGGCCAAACTCAGTATTGTATCTAAATTAGTATAATTTATATTTTCTTCTCCCCATCTCCATATAAACCATAATTATTTAGGTTCCCATTTAGGTACTCCCCAAAATGTGATTCACATCTCATTTATACACTACTATTGCCATTTAATTAAATTAATTCTAACAACAGCCTCAGGTAACAGAACAGATATGCCTCAATTCTGAAACGTCTTCACTGATTCGAGCAGTTTTATGTAGTCACAGACCAGGTTTTCTGAAAAGCTCGTTTGCTGTGCAAGCACTATAAATGCTCATTTCTCTAAGCATTCAGCGTAGTGGATATTCAGCAGAGTAGCTAAGCATTTTGGAAAACTTGGCCGTAGTTGCTGGTGCCGAGCCATACAGTCTGTCTCGGAAAATTCTAGGGTTTTATTTTCTTAAGTTCTCTCAAAGTTGGGGGATGAGGAATCCCTTTGAAATATGTAACTAGGCTCTAGATAGCTCTGAAGTGAAGTGAATATTTCTGAAAATCTCTGTTGGGGGGTGCCTTGCCAACATGGATTGCAAGCAATGGCAAAGCTAGAATTGGAATAACAAGAGAAAAATAGAAGTTGCCTTTGAAACAAATTTTGAGATTAAATTACAAAAATTAGGCTTCTTTAAAGCTGTTGAGGTTAAATATCAGGTCATTTTGCTAGTCAACTACATACTTGTGCATGTGTTTTGAAATGCAGTTGTACAAGTTCAGTATTTGGTTTGGTGTTTGTTTTTTTTTTAACATCAGTTTTCACAGCAGGAGTAAAATTGAGAGAGCATAACCACAACCTCTGAAAATTGCCTTTTCGTAGGAACTTCATACTGAAATTTCTCTTGTTATTAGCTAGTCTGGAAACACAAACAGTCATCCTTAAATAAACTGCACTTCTTTTTAGCCATGTGAATGATTGTCCCTGTAGTAGTAAAGCTGTGATTTTTTTCCTTGAGGAATTCCTTTGTATCTGTTCCTTCCTATGAGGTTCTTGAAGGCCATTTTTCATATAAGCCAGCTTTACTCTGTCAAGCAACAGAGTCACAGGAAACCAAGGCTCCAGAAATCCTGTAGGGTCCTCCCACTCAGTATTGCCTGGCAAGCCAATTAGCCTGATATTTTTATCTCTAACCTGATTTGGAACTAATTGTAAATTACTATTTTACCATTCTGTTTTCTGTGATAAATGCCCTACTCAATTATTATTAGATCTGCTCCTAGGACAGCTAAATCTCCTTGTATCTATGCCACACCTTTGTGGCTCTGCAATCTGAGGAGGATACAGAAGCAACCTCTCATCCTACTTCACTGATTCTTGATCTTGGCCCAGAGAACAGGGGAATGTGTTCACTCTTCGAGTCAGTGCAGAATTTTCTAGCACACCCTTCACTGTGGTAAAAGTACCTTTCTGTATGAAGGTTCATGTCAGTTGTTTAATATCTGTCAAGTTGCCTTCAAAGCAAAGCCTAATTCTTTACACTAAATTAAGAAAGTTGGAGCCAGTTCACATTTTACTCCAACTCAGTGTTCTCTGCTTTTTATTGGATTTTTTTTTTTTTTTTAATCTCAGGGTCTACGATGAGATAACATTTATTTTAAGGCTTGAGATGCAGTTTTTACCACAGAGTACGTCTATCTTTGATGCAATTTTGAAGTAAATCTCTCAGTCATTCCCATTTACTGCACTTTGCCTTACGTCACTGAGTGGTGTCAGAGCACATGARCTGGATTCCTTCTGGTTAAAACTAAACTAGAATATGCACTCCAGGAACACCCTTGATGTTCATTAAGCAGTTGAGAACATTAATTCTGGGTCCCCACCAGAGTTTATCCAAAGTGACATGTATTGTAGATGCTGGGTTCTCAGCACCAACTGTTTTGCTGTGCAGGCGTTCTCCTGTCTCACTTCACAGTGCAGGAACATTGAGGTGACGGTATGCACGTGAATCTTGAACAGAAAGTAGTGCTCTGGTCTGAGAAGGCTCTTGCTTGCCCCAGTTTTGGGAAGTTCATGGGAGACAGAGAAGTAGGATCAGAGAAGTAAATAGCTCTGCTTATTACTCTCTTTCCTGTTCTCCATTTCTCTTCCTGCTCCGTGCTCAGGGAACTGAAGATCTTGCCAACTGTTTCAGTTAAGACTACTGAGCAGGCATGCTCCTCTTACTGTGTCTTAGATAAATTACCTGGATCCCAAGAGTACGGTGTACAAGCCACTGACAGAAGAACCAGAAGAGCAGTTTGCAGTCCGACTCGTTAGTGTGTGCCTAAGTAACAGTATCTGTCTAGCTACAGCTAACAGGAATCATTAGACTCGCAATCAACTGGAAAGACCCCTGAGAAAGGATGGAGTACATTGGCAATCACAAGTACTTCTCAAGTCTGCTGCTTCCCTACAAATCTTAGCTACCTTGCTTCATATAACTACTGAAAGAAAATGCAAGATTCATCTATCCAGATTTAATCATCTGCATCTGAGCTTTTCATCTAACTCCAGTGTGGACATTCAAGCAAGCAATTCTCTTCCACAGGCAGCTGAGTTCATGGAGTCATGTATTAGAAAGTCTCACACAAAAGTGAACTTTGTGCTCCAAATCACTGAGATGATGCCTTTTCCATTAGCACTTTAATCAAGGCCTTTGCTACAGTAAATGTTTAGCACTGAAAGTAATTGTTAAAGACTGCTGACCTGATAATACGGTGGTAGGTTCAGCCTAATCTGAAAAAAATCCCCTAAAACATTTACTGCATTAGCTGACCCAATGAATCATCAAAAAAGCAAAGCATAATCTGAATGTTGTGCGCAGCAAGTAGAAATATGCCTGGAATATTTCAGAAGGGCAACACTGAGAAGAAACAAAAAAGGCTGCTCAAAGCGGAGCATCTTCCATGCACTATTCCATGGGAGCTGTCACACAGAGGCCCCCTCATTCTGCTTGTGAATATCCCTTTGGCAACAGGAACCAGTATGCCAGCGTGAAAATACTGTGACTGCTTTTAGCATCTTTTTTTTTTTTTTTTTTTTTTTTTAATTGGAAAGTGTGCACAAAGTCATTATTTATTGGAAATTCATTGTCTACCTTTTGAACTTCTGAGTCTTAACCACTTGATAACCATTTGATTCAAGGATTGTATGATTCAAAAGCAGTACGTGGTTAGGAAAGCTKTTGGAGATGATACAGTATTAAGAAGTCCTTTTCCTTTTCACAAACAAAGAGAAGCTTGAGGAGGCTGGTTGTTCTAGCAAAGAGCAGGTGAGTGYGAAGGCTGGAGCAGAAGCTAGTGGGTTGTTCTGCAGTTTGATTCATTTGCTTGGGAGTGAGTCTTGGGCTGAGAGTCCTTGGGTGCCACCCCTGCCCAGCCCTCTGTTCTGCCAGGGAGACAGGAACGTGACTACAAACTGTATGCTAAGGGGTGTGAGGCCCCATCAGCCTCACGCCCCTTGGCACAGGAATCAAGACTGAGGACTGAGGATAGGCAGAGAGGAGAGAGCAAATGTATGAACAGCTGGATAACAAAATAAATATAAATAATGGTTAAGTAGATACCATTAGAGTTGTGTATTTTAAAACCTGCTAATATCTGTGAATTTCACTGGCTAGTATTGACCATCTTACTGACACCCTGCTCACTAAGCCATCATTTCCAGGATTTATTCAGCCATTCCAAATCTCTGAGCGGATTCAGACAGCTGCATTTCTTAAATGAACAGATAAACCTGTAGTTCTCTCTTTAATACCAAATGGAGATGGTATTGCCCACTGAGACTAAGCATAGTCTGTCAATATGCCAGTGAGAGTTGTCATGTSTTTTGGTTTATTAAGCCTGGAAGGAATTTTTGAACTACAAAAATAAGAAAATTCACAGGATCCTAACAGCTAAAACATTTTTTTCCTGGCTGTGAAAATTCCAAAGAATTCATGTTTTGTGGTCATCTTTTTTATCTTTAGACTGTTTCAGGCAATATATAATGAGGCTTCTCTCCTTTGGCTCATGCACAAATGAAATTCTGTATGGAAAAGGATAAAAAAAAGTTTTTAATTGTTTAAAAAGGTTTGTTTCCATAAAATAGACATCATAAAACCCACATGTAGTGTCTAGTGATGTAATTTTAAAATAAGACCTATATGTGCTAGTATATTCATATAAATATATTTTAAATTTCAATAATGAAAATAAATTTGAGTTAGGATCTTAGGATCTTATTAGGACTTAATAATTTGTTCTATAGAAAATGGTAACAGTCACCTACCTTGAAAAACATGAGTCCGAGAATTTCACCTAAGAATTACCTCAAGACTGTCCTTTCTGGTTGAGCTAATGAATGCTTCTTCAAGTGATGGCCAACCTAGAGTAAAAAGCTGAAGCAACGAAGAATCTTTTACATCTTCTGGTAAGTTGTACCAATTACTCCCATGATTAAAAATCTGCACCTATTCCAGTCTGAATAGGTCATCAGCATCGAGCCTTTTGATCTTGTAATRCCTTTGTCTGCTAGATTTAAAGAGCTATCAGAAATCTCCTTGTGTATATGCTTATAGGCACTGATCATATCTTACACTTCTCTTTGATAGAGCTRAAGAGATTGATCTCTTTAAATCTCYGTATTAGGAAGATTTTTTTTTTTCCCCCAGACCTCAAATTATTTTTTTGGCTATTTTTCCTGAACCTTTTCTATTTTCTTTTTGGGGAAGGGTGGATGTCAGAAGTTGGCACAGTATGTTACAGTATGAAAGGGATGCAAAACTTTGTGGTAAGATTAGATTCATGCAAATTAGATAGAAATAATTGTTTCCCTTTTCATCTGAATCCATCCAAGCTCCATGTTGCTCTCACTGAGACTTGTAACGGTATGAGGTTTGTTATGATTAATTATATAGCTGATTATAGTCTGATTGCTTCATTCAAGTTGTCTGGACTGAGCTACTGCTAGTAATAGTAGTAAAATCTTCAGAGTGTTGTATTAACCTTTAATAGATCTGTAATGCCCAGGATGCACATCAATGGTATTTTAGGAATGACAATTACCATTATATTTTTCAATATTGTAATACTTCTGTCCCAAAAGCATTTTAGCTAACACATTTATATGACATTAAGTAGGAAGCCTCCTATGATTCATATTCATTGTAAATAGAAAACTTTTTTAATATTTCAGTGAATAATCCTAGAGAAATTAGGCATCTGTGGATTGTAAAGATCTGAATTAGTGAAAGTCATTTCTGAAAGTATATCAGATGTCTTACAGCTTCAGAATGCAAAGTTCCCTGTGTAGGATTCATCACTATTTTATAGCTTGCTTGAGTAAATCATATGGCCTTGGTTGGCCTCTGAATCAAGTAGTTCCTAGGCTGCGATTCCCATAAACATGTATTTAGAATAAAACGTAAAAATGTGACCTCTTAACTTCAGGTAGCTCAACCTGTCTGTCTGTCGTTGTTGTAAGCAAGTTAACTTACTATGTACATACTTCTTACAGTTCACTGGATCACCCATAGGATCACTTCTAGTATAATATTTGTAATATTATGAAAAGTTCACAACTGCTCTTGGCTATGATCAGTAGATGGTATATTGGTTTCAGAATTATGTTCTAATATTGTGCTAAATTTCTCCTGGAGTGTCTGTAAGAGGATATTCTTTGCATCAGTCATGTTCTGTGTTTGGGAAGAACAAGAAGGCTCCCATACAACCTGCTTAAGGTACATTTCAGGTACATGTTTTGGCTCCTGGACCTAATCTATATCCGGTTACAGCAGCAAAAAGTCAGGCTGGTTGATACTTCTTCTTGTCTGTTTTTATCATAGTTACATGATATGTAACTTTTCCTCCCTCCARAAGAAAACAGTGATAAATGTATTTAATAAAAAAATGGGGGGAAATGCTCTGAATAAAATATTTATTTTATTACAATAGCAATCTAATACCAGATGAACCTTTTTACTGTGTAACAAGGTCTTTCTAACGGACATTGGACTGGCAATGATCTCCTAACAGCAACTGGGTCTTCTCTTTGTTTTTCTCGGCTAGGCAAGTGAAGTTTCTTCTCTTCATCTCTTCTCATGTGATAGATCTTCCATTTCCCTAATTGTTCTAATAGCCTTTCTTTGTACTTACATTAATCTTACTGGAAGATGGGTGATATAATTACATAAAGTACTCCCAAGTTTTCACTAAGAGTTTTTACCGAGGCTTAGTTGAGTGGTCTGTTTTCAATGAAAAGATTTGTCCTGTTTCATCCTAGTATCATGCTTGCTTTTTTCCCCTTGGTTGCACCACAAATTGGGCTGTTAGCCATCCTGTGATCAGCCACACACAGGCTTTTTCCCTCCTCAGTCATTTTCAACCGATGAATCTTAAGCTTATAGCAGACATGTAATTTCTGAGAGCATGATCTTCTGCTTTGTACTATTAGAATGTTTCCCATACTGATTGCTCTGTCATTAAAATTATGCATTTCTTCCCAAGATACTCTGATCTTCCACATTGTATTGCAGTCAGTTTATATTATTACAGTTTCTGGTTTTTGTGGAAATGCTGTTAATGTAAATATTATGTGAAAATACGATCTCAGAAAGAACCCTTGGGGGACTCCACACCCACTGGCATCTCTAAAGTAGTCGGCTCCCTTACTAAGATCTTTTTTCTCTACCTTGTGTACTGCTTAGTCTCATTGAATCCTAGGTAGGATTATCTGTAGATTATCATATATACATAGTTTTACCTAGAAAAGTAGTGTTTTATAGTTAAATAAAGCTTACATTTTGTCACATTTTCTGTTTTCCCTTTAGCATTTCATTCAAAACATTTGAGAACTTTGCATGCTGCAGATGTTTGACTAATAGGGAAATAGTTGCTTGGATCGCCTGTTCTGCCTTCTAAATGCAAGTAATGAATCTGTCTCATTTTAAGACTGGAATCAAAAGATTAAATATATTACAAATTTCTGATTTCAGAACAGGACACTAAGGTATCGAGATATTTTAGAATTTGGAGCTGTATACTGTGAGGTTCCCAATTAGGTTGTGTTGAACTCTTTGACCTTTGCCTCCTACACATGATTCTTTTCACATGTACACCAAATGGCTGGTGTTAATTTGCCATTCAGCACATGAACTTGCTGCACACCCTTACTGAAAATCAAAAAAGAAAGGGATTTTTTTTCTAGATTACCTTTAATCTCTGTCTCATTTTCACTGCAATGTAGTCCCGCTTTTTGCCTTTTTAAATAAATCTTATTGTCCTTTCTGTTATTTAGTTCAAATTGATTTCTGGAAGTTCTGACTTTCTCCCTTCACATTTTACACTTGTAAGTTGTACCTATCTCTTCCAACTTCATACCTTTTTAAAGCCCTTTTAGGTTTTTCATTTGCACTATTAACTTCCTTTGGGGTGGTTATTCCTTTGGAGCCCATTTTTACTGAAGTCTCTTTGCCTGGTATTCAAGTTTTAGAAATAGTAATCTATTTACCAATTAAATAAATTCTAGACCTTCATGTTCAAGTTCCTAAGTTTTTCAGCCCAATTATTTCCAGAAAATAGTTACCATAGTTACTCAAAGATTCTTCTTCTAAAATCAAGATTGAGCCCAATGTTTGTTTACCATTCCATTTAATTTAAATTGAATCATCTTATGTGCATTCACTCCAAGGTTATTTGATCAAGTCTTTTGTAATGTCCTTGTTGCAAATCAAAATCACATTCACAATAGTATCACTTCATGTGAATTTGCTAAACATTTGGAAAAGAAATCTGTCAGCTCTCACACTAATGAGTATATGAATGCTACCACTAACAGGAACATTTATTTTCCCATCCGTGTCTGGAAAGTTAGTTCCTATATTGATACAATTTCTAGCAGCAATAAAATGAAAAAAATTTCTAATCAAATCCAAACCTAGAATGCTCTTGAAGATCTTGAGCAAACTCATTTGTTTGCTCATCATTTCCCAAAATTATTTGGGCTCAGACAAATTCTGTTTTGTCTGTGCTACCTACATTTCTTTAACCTATCGTCTCCTTATTTCATAACTCTAGTGTATCTGTATTTCTGCAGTTTATTTCTGTAATTTATTTTTATCACTTTTCATTATCATTATCCTTAGATGTTTTCATCAGAGTCTTTTAAACGATGCATTAGACATATGGGTTAATTATTAGTTATTCAGACAGCAATCTCACACAYAACAGTAAAATATTTGCATCATACTGGTATATATTCCTTTTTTTCTTTTATTAGTTATATATTTTATATTTTATTCTTTAGGGATAAGCTGTATTTCATAATTCCAACTATAAAATGTTATATTTGTGTAATAAATTCCAGTTCTTGCCTCTTTATATGCAGTGGTAGTAATTTTAATAACATTATTTCTTCAGTGGCTTGTGTGCCCAAAAATGTGTCTGTTTCTTCCCTCAAAGTTACATGAGTTGATCTAATAGAAGGTGCTTACACTGACTTCATTATTTATGATAGAGTCATTTGCAAACTGCAACAATTAATATGAATTAACTAGTAAGGAATAGTAAATTTATTTTAGTGGGTTAACAACAGATTTTACCGGGTTGCAATAGAATTAGTATTAGTGGAAGATTACCTGTCCTCTAGAAATCCTGCCATTAGCTCCTCCAGACAGTGGCTTGAAATCTTAAATCTCTGCTGAATGCATCCCGTCTAGAGGGTGATAGGGAACAGCTGTCACGGTTCAACTCAGGCTAATACAGTCAAGCATTTTGAGAACAAAACAGTATTTTGGACTGCAGTAGGGAATGAGAGATGTATCAGACACCAAAAGAAAATATTTCATATTAATAGGAAAATGTAATAATTGCATAAAAATTTGCACTCTTCTAATTCTAAACAGTAAAACGTTTGCAGCAGTGTATGCTGAGTCTAAATTCCTGGAGATCCTTCTCTATTACCAATAGGGAGAAAAAAAAGAATTATTAAAAATTGTCTGAATTTTATCTTCATAATCCTAACAGGTTCAATTAGTTGAGCAATCTGTTTGCAGTGTATATTTGCACTTTGCTTGACAGGCATGTTACATGTTTATATTTGTTGCTGGGTTTAGTACTACTAAACTAATATGTAAGTTTGTTTATCCTCTGTAGGAAGGTTGCAGTGGCCATAGCAATCTAAAACCTGATGGTAATCCACCTGATGGTGGATAATTTATAAATCATAAATGAAAAATAAATCTTGTAACTGAATCTATCCTTTACTATGTGTCATGCCTTGTACGTAGAAGTATGCCTGTAAAAAATAGCTTTTGCAAACTCTTCTTCAGGTTTTCCCTTCCCTTTGAAGGAATGAATGGGTTTAATAAAGTCTTCAAACTTACACTCTGCACTTCTGCTTCTGACAGACAGTTATGTTGATTAATGTTGCTATTTATTTAGTATGTTAATGGCAACATAAAGAATTAAAATTTTATTGCATAGCTTTACAGGAGATAAAGAACRTATTTGCCTTTACATAGCACCTGCACAATCTTAGATGGTAATTTTTCTCCATGTGGAAGACAGCCTGCTTAATCTAGGCTTTTTCTCCTGTTGACTGATTCAACCACCTGATTCAGTTACTTCATGATATGAGGACATTTCTTGCTCGTTTTCAGKAAAGTGCCTCTCATACAGACTGAGCTGTTTGCATGTCTGTAACAGCTAGACAGCATCTTGAGGAGCTCTAGGCTAAGTCTTTACTGCTTGAGTTTATACAAGAGTTGTTCACTGAGCTAGGGGTGGGGAGAATGACTTGAATCCATATCCTTTTTGCTTGGTGAACAACTATCAGAAATGTACTTTTTCTATTGCTAAAGTGTCAAGAATACCATTAAGGAAAAGTGAATATTCAACACCCTTGAGAAGACATGTGGATGTCATCTAACTCGATTTCTCTGCTTCTGAGTAGAAGATAGCTGGATATATTAAGAGCTCTTTGCCAGTTTGACTGTACTACATTATGGCAGGAGAGTGTATTTGTGTAATTATTGATTACTTCCTTGTGGTGATAGCTGATGAGGTGTTCATGCTTTTGTTATTTAGATGAATCAGCTGCTGGTCACTTTGTGCTGATTCACTCTCAGAGCTGGATATAAGTATTTGGATGGATTTACAGTGTCTTGGTTTAACTTCATCCTTTTTACTCAGAGACATGCCAGTCTGTGTAATTGTTATACTTGACTAATTGTTCTGCTGTGTCAGGTAACAAAATATTCTACTTTCTTTTATTCTGCTCAAGAAGATCTTGGTTTCATTACATAGGTCAAAGCTCTTAAATTAAATTTCTGTCAATTTTTTTTTCCAGTTAACCTAAGTGACACAGGTGAGTGTCTTTGGATGTAGCTGTGATTTAGGCATGCATGAGACAAAGTTTCAAAAGTTTGCTGTATAGAAGACTGAAGTGGTTTTGGCATGCTGGGAACACAAGTAGAAGATACCTCTTTCTCTTAAACATAAGAATATTGTAATGTCTTTCACAGGGATTATATTTCAAATTCGTTTTGGAATCTGAAGCTCATATGAAGACTTAACTATCATCTACTTGTTAAGTGGAGAATCTCACTCTGGGCACATGACACTAGCAGTTAGAAACTTGATTTGGCTATCTGTTGAACTAATCGCATTTTAATTATTCCAATCTTAACAAAATCAAAATTTTTAAGCTTTCTAATATTTATATACTATCAAAATACATTCTTTATTTATTTTGAATGTACATATATACAATACTGAATTTATCTAGATAAAAATAATCAAATAGTTTGACAGTTAAACATATAGGATGTTTATCTTTTTAAATAGAAATATGTAATTAATATGGACAGTACAACAGCAGGAAATGTTAAACAGCATTTCTTCGGTATTGAGCACCTTGCCATGACCRTATATTCCCGTAATCATTCTTCTCAGTAGTTGAACTGGAATAGCATGCCCACAGCTAAACTGTGTGCACTAGCATTCCTATAAGAAAAAATGGGATGAAGGTAGATAAGGTCCAGCATGACTTCAAATTATCCATCTCAGTACTTCTAAATTCCAGTTTTTCCAATTGTTTATGTTAGTGCTGGTTTTATTTCCAGATAACAACATATTCTCTGTACACGTCAAAAGGTAATGGCTAGATGTAAAGCAGTCTGCTGGTCCTTGAGTTCATGGGTTGACCAACATGGCCAGCTAGCTCTCTTTTCATAAAAGTGCTGAGGTATGGGGGAGGTTGACTTGAAGTGATGTATGGCAGAGGAAGACTTTGAACTCTTGACTACAGTAGGTCACTGATAATACCCCGGGAGTGGTGACACAACGTGCAGCCATGACAGCAGCAGCAGGTAAATGCCGTCATTTCCTCCGCGTGGGCTGGCTGTAGCCCCCGCGATAGCACCATGGACAGCGCCCTGACGATGTCTGCTCTTCCTCTGCCTGGCGTGGGTGAAACGCCGCCGTGTTCGGGGGGGTTTAGGCAAGGGAGCACAGCTCTGTTCTCATCTATTTTATGCCTTACAAAATAGATGATGCCTATACAGGTACTGCACCAAACAGTACAAGGAGAGATTCTTCTAAAAATAGCAACCATGGGATATTTAATTTGATAGTAAGGCTGCTGTGACTAACACATGGAACAGAGAGGCTGGCTGGTAAGTGAAAGCACACTAATAAGAAGGTATTCCTGCTTTGACCTTTCAGCCAGTTCAAAATGAAATACATTTTACAGATCAACACAATGCATGTAAATAAGGATATAGAACTGTTTAGTCTTCAGCCACTGTTCCCTGGAGATGTGTTAAATTGTTCTCTACGAACCAACATTCAATTGTCCCTGAAACAAAACTCTGCATTCACTTGTAGAGATTTGGCTAGGGATTGATTAAGTGATAGCTAAAATCAGTTAAGGCAGCCTCTGGAATGGCAACCCTGTTGCATTTCCATGAGTGCTGAAACCAGTTCTCTGATGTTTTCTCTCAATAGTATAAATTTCTTAGCATCAGAGAGATCTCTTTCAAGGCAATAAATAAATACATGATAAGAAATACATAAGGTCAGAAATTAAAAAAGACCAAAAAGCATGCTCACAAGAAGAGTTCGCAAATGTTTCTGAACTCTCATTTCAAAAAATAAGACAGGAGCTAATTATTACTTTTGTAGGGTTTCTTATATCCTGAACATTAAAAGAAATTAATAGGAAAAGGTATCAATTTGTCACAACAGTGCTAATTAACGTTCTGTGATTTCTCACTCTTTTAATAGGTAATTTGCTGTAGTGAGAACATTAGGGATTAGCGAGAATGAGGCTGCAATAGTATTTTTCTCAAATTTCCTAATTATTTAGGAACATGAAGATTCAAATTAATCTTTTCCTTTTTTACTAATTGAAGAGCAAAATACTCTGTTTCTTTAGTATCAGGAAAACATTTATTCAGCATAATCTGTGATCTATTTTAAATAAAAGTCCAGCTGACTATATAATTACCACCTGCACTGTGAATTTTTGGTAATTGTACTTGATGTATGCTATTGGTATTAAAACATTAGTCAATCCATTCTCTACTTCTGTGCTAAAAAAAATTTTTTTAAATTATTGTCCTGACTTAATCCAGATACCTTCGAGGCAAGCAACATAGAAACTTACAAACTGTGATATGTTGGCATAAAAACATTGATCCATGCTTGTCCTTACGCAAGTCCTGGTCTTTTCTGTTTTTATAATTTCTTTTCAAGCAATATTACAAATAAAGTAAAAGTAACTTTTAACATTATATTTGTAACTGCAAGTTGTGTTATTTGTTCTTAGTTGACGTTTCTGTGGGGGTTTTTTTAAGTGAGACTTAACTCCAAATGTCTAATGTTCTGGAGGCATTTGAAAGTACCTCTTTGTCTGCCCCCCGATGACTTTAGATTACCTTTGCTCTGAAGAAGATTACACCAAAAATAGGGGATGTACTAGAGTATTTTATGCTGACTTCCATTTTGCATGAAAGAAAAATTTTGGTACTAAAGGAATGGAACAATAGAACTATCGTAATTGAGATGTTCCTAGGATTACCGGAAAGTTATGTTTCCTACATCTCACGTGATAAAGTTAGATGTGTGTTGGTTGCTTTCAATCATGAGCTCCTACTTCAGGCACTCGATAAGTAATAGATGATGGAGTGACTACTTAACTGCAAGCTGGAAATGCTGCCTGGTGTATAGGGGTCTGCTATCCTTTCCTGCCATTCTGAGAAATGTTGAGGGTTGGGAGCAGACTTGCTTATAAGGAGCTCATTCTGAATTAAAAATTWAAAAAAGGAGTCTTAAGATAATGGCCTTCAAAATCCTCCCCCAATCCTGAGCACTAATCAGAAATCATCCTGGTGAAAGAATAATTAGGTGAATGAAGTTGTGGGGGACAAACACTGCAATGCTTTAAAGGGAAAAGCTGTTGTCATTTGCTGCATTTAGATTCCTAATGTGATATTTTGCTCCTTTCTTTGCAAGGAAAAAATCTATGAGATGGCCTTGTGCAATTAGACAAAGAATATAATTTGGATCTGTACATCAAAAGCTGAGACCTCCTGCTTAAAAGTTTCAGAAGATTACTTCATCAAAGGAAGAATAGCTCAGTTCTTGAGACATGTGAATCCCTATTTTGAGGCACAAAGGAGAAACACTTGGTGCTTCAAAAGGACCTGCGAGGTCATGGGAGATGGTGATAGAGTGTATTTGCTTTGGATCCTGTTGTTTCTCCCTGCAAGGTGAGGAATTTATAATTTAATGGGAAAGTCAAGTTGTTCAGTGGCTTAAACCATCTTATCAACAGGGAGAAAATATGAACTTTAAAGAAACAAACATGCAAAGTTGGAACCTCATGTGTAGAAAAGGAGGTAACTTAATCAAACAGATTGACTGTCAGAGGGAGTTAAAATTCATCCCTGATTTTTTTCTGATAGCAGGGGTTCTGGGCCATGTTTCTAAAACAGAGGTTTGAAGTAATAATGGAAGTAGAAGTACCAGCATCTATAGCCCTGAGAATGGAGAGAAAGGGTAAAGTATGGGGATGCTCTTACCTGAAAGAGAGGGCAAGAGGGTGATATGTTCCATGATACCTTAAGGCTGAGATAACTGAGAAAAATTTGCTTGCAGGGAGGTATAAGAGTCTCTCTGCTTTCTGCACTCTGACCTTCCATTGTCCCTTGCAGAGCATTTGAAAGGATTGTGCAGTTCCCTTGATCTATTTAAGAGAAATAAACTGTGTCAAATCTCTCCATTCCCTAGCCAGCTGTCTTTCAGATCACATCTATATTATGGCAAGATAGTATGATATAAGATGAACTGTCTAATGTATTTTAATTAATACTGTGTTAAACATTAATGCGTATTCTGTTTGGTTAGGGACAATTGTGTTTGCAGTAACTTAACCATAGGCAACTCACAATACTTTTGACGTAACAAGTCCTGTACACAGTGGACGTTAAGTAACTTTTAACAGTGTTATTCAAAGTGATTAGTGCTTTCCTTCTGACTTGCCTTGTTCATTTAAATAAGGTCTTGAAGTGTGTATTTGCCATTATTTCCATATGGTGCAACACAGAAGTTTAGTGACAAAGACTCAGAATGGCAGCTTAGAAGACTTCTCCAAGGGGAGCCTGCTTTTCTCTGGAAAGCACTAGTGTTTGGGACCCATGATGTCCACCAACAGAAGTTCTTCTTGTAGGAGCTCTGACATTTACAGCAAATTTTAAAATTTAGGCTGAAGTTAATTTTTAAAACTTCTCAACAAAACCTAAAACCCATTTAAATAATCTAATGAAGTAGGCATTGGATTCCAATTTTGTGGTGGTGGTTTTTAAATGTGCAATCTTTATGATAAGGAAAAATAAAAACAGCTCCAGGAAAAAAAACCTGGGGCATATAACCCTCAGAATTTCTTGTTTATGCTTGCACAATACTACTATGATTTTCCCATGCTTTACAGAATAGTATGAATATTGAGGTTGGCAGGAGTGAGCTCTGTTAAGAGAGAAAAAAGATGGAGGAAATAGTTGTTTTGCAGCCCTGTGCAATAGTCACTGTTTGCCTTGGTCTGTCCCTTGCACATGGGTGATCCTGAATACCTACTTGCTGCCTGGGAAATTAGTGCCTCTGCCTCCTTTACAGGATGAGATGTTTGTTCTGTGCTACACTTAAGCTAAGAATATTTACGAAAGCAAGCAGTATTTATGCAGAGGTGATAGGAGACTCATTAAACTAGTGAATGCATGTATCAGAGGAACAGGTGTAAATATATTTGGTAACTTTAAGTTATGCAAACTTGCATTCCACTGACTCTACAGTAAAATACACTGATTTTTTTTTTTTCTTAAGTGGGTCATATGCCTCTCTAGTGACTCTCTCTGTTTGAAAATAGGTATCACCAGCAGCAGTGCAGAAAAGTGTTGGGAATAAATATGTAATAATATGTACTATATTTCAAACAAAAGTAATCTATCATTGTGCTGGTTTTGGCTGGGGTAGAGTTAATTTTMTTCAYAGTAGCTAGTATGGGGCTATGTTTTGGATTTGTGCTGGAAACGGTGTTGATAWCCCAGGGATGTTTTCGTCACTGCTGAGCAGGGCTTACACAGAGCCAAGGCCTTTTCTGCTCCTCACCCCACCCCACCAGCGAGGAGGCTGGGGGGGCACAAGAAGTTGGGAGGGGACACGGCCGGGACAGCTGACCCCAACTGACCAAAGGGATATTCCATACCATATGGCGTCATGCTCAGCATATAGAGCTGGGGGAAGAAGGAGGAAGCGGGGACGTTCGGAGCGATGGCGTTTGTCTTCCCAAGTCACCGTTAGGCGTGATGGAGCCCTGCTTTCCTGGAGATGGCTGAACACCTGCCTGCCAGTGGGAAGGAGTGAAGGAATTCCTTGTTTTGCTTTGCTTGCGTGCGCGGCTTTTGCTTTCCCTGTTAAACTGTCTTTATCTCAGCCCACGAGTTTTCTCACTTTTACCCTTCCGATTCTCTCCCCCATCCCACTGCGGGGGAGTGAGCGAGTGGTGGCGTGGGGCTTAGTTGCTGGCTGGGGTTAAACCACGACAACCATCAATATAGCTGTACCTGTTAATGCTATCATTTATCTGTCCATGATCAGGAAATACAAACGGCATAGTGCCCTTTAAACAAAATGTTTCTTGTATACTATTAGTTCCTTGCAGGTTCCATTCTGTCAACTATTTTGGTGTCCTCATCAGAGTTTATCTAACTTTGTGAGGTTCTCACCTTGTCTTCCCAAGTTCGCCTTCATTCCATATTTACTTTAATGGTAAGAGTAAACTTAGACATGGTTGTATTTTGATGAAATTTCTGCTGTGTTTTTTCTTAGGCAGGAAAAGTATCTATTTCACTACTGGTCAACTTGGCAGCCAGAAGAGTCCATGAAGTGCTGAGGCTGTAGAATGAAGAGGCAGAGAGCTGGAAGAATTAATCAATTCCTGTCACTACAGAGGTTTTCTGCTCCCAAAGTACTAGTAAAAGATGAAGAGGTATTTATTATTGAAATATAAATATATTAAAAAAAMCAAATTCTCAAACCCAGCAGCAGCCTATCTCCAACAGATGCAACTCAATGACTTTGTCAGGTTTTGTCCCTTCAAAAAGCTATTTCTGCATGCTGTGGGAGTGCCTCAGGAAGGAAAGCAATGAAGCTATTGTAAATATAATGCCTAAATGTGAATATGAATTAAGGTGTGATTGAATAAGTTGTTTTTTCTAAATCAATAATGTACGAACATGCTTACTTATTGGCCACTTTCTGTTTGCACTCTACACAGGAAAGCAAAAACCAACAGCCCAAAACCAAACAAAAAAGGAAACAGAAAGCTGTCCATGTTCAGTGTTGAAACATAAGTTGCACATGTTAAAAAAATAAATAATGAAGGTTTCCACAGCAACCTAAGTTCTGTAGTGCAAATTGATGACTTTCGTTCTGTTTTATTATATAATGATAGAACAGATATTCTATAAAAAGTGTTGGGTACATCTGAAGTTATATTATTAAAAAGTTTAGTGTAATCCTAAAACTTTACATCAAGTTAGTTATTTACAAAGGTTTCTGAAAATGCTGTATAAAAAGTGTTGTTTTTTCTGCCTTTTAGCTTTGGGAAGGCTCTGACTGGAGAAAAATCGCTAGTCTGGCAGAATATTTGCAGTGATCACAATTTCAGTTACAGGAAAAGTTTTGAATTACATGTTTCAGCTTTTAATTTGCTGTGGGGAATTCTAATTTAGGTTTTATGGAAAGAGTAGAAATGAAAGATGAACTCAAAAGATTAAATCTAAAAACTATTTCAGATTTTGGGTAACTGTTCATTGTGCAACCTGTACAAATTTTGCCAGCTCCTTAGAAGCTTTGGAAATTAATTTAAAAAAATTAAATCACAGTATTAGACAAATTTTGATCTCGCTGAGGGCTGGTGGTTTCACCAGTTAGTGTGCTGACAGCATTTCCCGATTCTCTTTCTACTCAAATGCCAACCTTAAATGCTGTACACTTAGGTGAAAAAAAAAAATTGGAGAAATAAGAGATTTTACTAATAACTCATTAAACAGTTTAAGTATGCTTACTTTAATTTCCACTGTTTGAAATAATTTGGTATGGTTTCCATAAAAGCAGTAGGTGAGCTACAAATCTCAACGTCCCGCTCAGACCACAGGGTTCAAAGTAGGAGTATCATCTCTGTGTGCAGCAGCAGGTGCGTACAGGAGGATATCCACCGGTGAGGTTTATAACAAGGGAACAAATAGCAGGATTTTTTTCCCTTCACCCGGACTGAATTTGGATTTTTCTGGTTTTTAAAACATGCTCCTGCCCCAATCCTATGTTCCGGTGGTTTCCACATGTGCAGTACGAAGCAGCCAGTGTCCTCTGCTGCAGGCTGGGATTACTGGGGTGTGTGTCCCCCTCTACTCATCTCCCACCCGCCCTCCTTGGCACAGATTCACTTTCTCTGTTTTCTTAAAAGAATTTTAGCTTTATTTTTCTTTTTTTAAAAAACGGCGGCTGACCGACTGGAGGATAAAGTTCGGGTGCATGCTCCGAGGGGACTTCAGAGGCTGAGAAATCACATGAAAACGCTCGGGGCTGGTTTTACCAGCAGCCCCGTTAAACTGGTGGGGGGGTCAGGCTTGCCCCGGCGTTCACAAACACGGCCGGGTTTCCCGGGCAGAGCCGCTCCCTGCTGCACTGCGCTGCGGGGCCGTGGCCGCGGGCCCGACCCGCTAACACTGGCGGG
>JAYKAV010001234.1:743818-839256 GCA_035582835.1 Phoebastria nigripes | reverse complement strand
GCTCTCCCCGTGGGGCTGTGGGAGGCTGCCCGCGGGGGAGAGCGGGCACCGGCTGTGCCGCTGCGTGCCCGCTGCCTTCCCCGGCCCGCGCCGGCCGCCGCTGCCCGCACGGTCCGGCATCCAGTGAACGTGTCTGCGTGTGTTGTGATTTGGGTTATTTCCGTGAGTTTTTCCGCGGCGAAGCAACGGGCGGCAGGGAAAAAAGTAGACTTTCGGAGCCCGCGCTCAGGTCCTGATTGCACAAATAATCAGAAAACGAGTCACTGAGCCCTTAATCTACCTCGGCGTGGGATTCCTTTTTCTCTCCGTTTTAATCTGTGGTTTGTGGTGATCCTGTTTATATGGAGTTTCGGGAAGGGGGATGGTTATGGTGCGGTGTCATTAGGGGGCGTCGGTGATGCACCTGTTCCGGGCGGTGGGGCCTCGGGAACGGGCACCGACATGCGAGGGAGCGGGAGCATAGACCCTGGCTGGGACCGGGCCGCGCTTGTCAGGTCGAAAATGGACGGCTTTTTTTGGACTACAGCGCTTTTACTGCTAGTAATCTAGGGCTACGGGGTTCGTGGTGCATTGCGTTCGTTCAAAACGACTTGTGTGTTTCTGTAAATGCATAGTATTGTTATTTTTCGTTGTTTATCAGATAAATCAGATGTTACCGTCATCTTGAATCGTGTTCGCTCCAATTTGAGAGATCGTCATTGATGACTTTGTCATTTCAGTGTACAGTAATTTCTGATAAGAGCAGAAACGTTATGCCTAGCGAAATGGAAGACACAGACTTCCTTTAACTTCACTTTTGTTTATTTAGATTTAATTTTTTTTTTTTAAACTGTTGACTTGAATAATAATAAAAGTAGGTAGTCTGTCCTGATTACTTACCTAAATGCTTCATTAACTTTATCGTTGTCAATTGTTCATATTGATTTTTAAGTTCCACAGTGTGTAGTGATGATGAATTTCTGCAGATATTTAAAAAATATAAACAAACTTGCTACAAAGATCTGTTAACCTGTATTGTTAAAGTGGGATTTTGACAACTAACTTGTGAGCAATTAAAAGTCTTAATGCCACTAATATTTAAGAAAAGAAGAATAAAAAGAAACGTTTTATCAATAAAAAGAAATTTTGAGCACGTAGTCAACAAACAACAAAATGTATCAGTGCTTTTTGTTAATTTTTCATCTTGTGCAACAAATATTTTGCTTAGTACATTCCACATATCTTCCTAATGAATAGAAGAAGTAAGGAATTTGCTTTTGTTTGAAAAAAATGCAATCAAATGCAGTGTGTTAGATGAGAAGCTGTAAGTGTAGGACAATATACACAAGTGGCATAAAATAACACAAGAAAGTTATTACTTAAAATACTGTTGCTATGTTTGCCAATCACTGGGAGTATATGAAGTTAAGAAGCTTTGTTACATCTCAGCTGGATGTTCAGAGAATACGAAGTATCCAGACTTGCTCATACCTTAACTGTTGGTGAAAGACCCCACCTCTGTTGCCCTAGTACTAAACTTGCTGGTATAATTGTAATAGATGCTTCAGGAAAAAATTATTCATTTTTCGAGTCTTGTTGGTTTTCCTCTGTTCCATTTATGTAGTCATTTTTCTTTGCTGTGTTGCAGGGCTTGATATTCAGAGTTTTGTTTGTTTTGGCCCATGTTCTCAAATAAGAAAATGTGTGTGTGCTACCTCAATCGAAAAGTAGGTGAACTAATTTTTTTTACGCAGACGTATGGGAGGAAAAGAAAGAAAATCTCCATTCAGGTTGTAAACAATTCTAGAAGAGGCATCTGGAAGAGAGAGCAGTGAAAGAAAACAAGTGTTATTGTAATGAATATTCTATAGTCTTAAGAATATTCCTGTGATGTCGATTTTTCTTTTTCAGACAACGCACATGTAGGTAGGTCTGAGATAATGGCTAAGTCTTAAGAATTTTGGTGATCTCTAGGCAAGTTTTTTTTATTCTTGGGTAGCTTTAATTACTTTTCCTGTAATTGAAATTGGTTGATAATCCTCCAGAGAGGGAGAATAGGTGAAAAATGCTGCTTATGTCTGGAGTTTAGTTACTATAAGTGGGGAGAGGAGTACTAGTTTTTCAGAATTAGATCTGTCATTGCTTGCTCGAGTGGTCATTTTTGTGCATTTTGGAGAAACTAGTCTATAGAAGGTGTAGATCTAAGGTTTTACAGTTAGGAGGTGCGCTAGCAAAAAAAAAAAAAGGAAAAAAAATGTTTTTTGTTTTTTGTTTTTTGTTTTTTCTCATGTAGGTTATCCTGATTTCACAAATAAAATAATATGTGTAAAAATAATTTTCTTGGCATGAGTTGCTGGTATGAGGTTATGCCTTGGGCTTTAGTAGTTTGTTTTTATTTTGACCACTGTCTATCCCAAAAAAACCCTGCGTGTTTTCTCCATGCTCTTGTTAAACCATGAGAAGTTTTTGATGTGCCTTTGGATTAAGGCAACAAGACTTTATGTCCCTGTCAATGTAAGTTGGGTGGGGAAAAAAATCAGTTATTTCTGCAACTGGAATACCACAAAGAGCTTTCTGGTGAAATAGAAAGGTATGTCTGGGCACCCAGGCCCTGTACATACCTGTTCACRTGTATCAAGGAGAGTGAAAGTGTCATATAAGGTAGTTCATTCTGATGCTGTTCTCTTTGTTGAAAGTAAATTGTGATCTGTGTAGTCGTCTTATCTAGGTAGCTGGCTCAGAGATGATAATTTATAGAAACTGTTCCTTCAGAAAGATACCACGTTCCCTCTCTCAACATGTGGGTATAGAAGGGCTTTGTATTCTGCATTGGCTTTCAAAGAGTTTAAAACAAAGACATTTCTTACGTGCTTGCTGGAGCCCCTTTACAGCTACACGGACTCCTGACTGCAAGAGAACATCTTAAATACATGGATATGAACGTCAGTGGCTTTTTGGCAGTTCTGAAGTTCTCTTTGCCTGTCTAGCTGTAATTAAAAGAAGTTTTCAATGCTTACAGTTGTAGAATGCTATTGTATTGCCCAGTTCTCATACAAGTCATTGTATACTTTTGCAACAAAGATATTAAAAGATTGCTCAGGATATTTTAAAATAAATAATTAAGTTAAACACTTCCCTAACAACACTTTTAAAACTTTAGACTTGTTGTTGAAAGGCAAACAGTTCTTCCACAAATGCTTAAAATGACCAGCTATGAAAAGCTGTGAGACTTCTAAACTGATTATTGAAGATAACTAGCTCTCCAGCCCTCTAGTGTTTTTATGTTTTTAAAGCAGTCTCTGTCTCTAAGAAAATATTTATTAAAGTGATCCGATTAGTTACATTAGTCTTCTAAAGCAAGTATTAAATAATAATGAATTAAAAGAAAAAGCTAAGCAGAGAGAACTCTCTAGTAAATAACTGTTAATTAAAATTTGGCAAATGTGTGAGAGCTGATTATGTATTTCATCAGGCTGTCAGTTTCTGCTCCTTTATTTTTGTGCAAGGAGCACGTTTAGGTGGTTCTCAAGAGTTTTTGGTTTTGCTTCCCCCTACCCCCATGTAGTTAATCCTGTACTTTGTATGGCTGACCGTATTAAATATGTAAGTATTAAACCATGGAGAAGAAGGAAAACCTGCCTAGATAAACAGCACCGATTAGTTTATTCAAAGAATTAGTTTTAAAATCTGTTAATTGTTTTATTTAAAATGAATTTTTAATCTTTATTTTCACCACTTAATTGGTAACAATGAAAAGTAAATCCATAAGCACAAATACATATAACTAATATTTCCCTCGATCCTACTAAGAAAGGATGGAACATCATAATGTCCTAGTTACAGTTCTGTACTGCAGCTTCTGCTTTTTGATCAGTATCTTGATTTTTGGTTGTGTCCCCCCCCCGCCCCGCGCCCTATCACTAAACCTTGGCTTGCACATTTCCCAATTCATATCTGTGTTTGGAAAAACAGGACTGCAAAACTTACAAAAAGTCTGCCTTCCCTCACCAAGTCTCTTGGCATACTACTCTGTTCTTACCTGTTTACATAGAAGGCAGCTGCCAAACAAAGGAGTGCTTTGAGTTGATTGATATTGCAGTTTCTCTGTGTCACTGAAGCAGTTTGTTACAGGTTTAAAATGAAAAGTTTCAGAGAGGTAGAAAAAAGTCCCTCCCCCAAATTAGTAAAAAGTCCATTTTCGGTAATCTGGGAAGCAGTATCACTCATTGCGACTGGGTTCTGTGTTACGGGGCGTATATTATATTTCATCTTCTCTTTTGTACCTTATTGCCTGAAACTGTAATTGTCTGGCAGCAGGAGGGAGGTGACTGAGGATATTCTTCAGTGATCTGTCTTGGAACCAAAGCTATATGGAAGGATGTACTTCTAAACCTTCTGTGCAATGCTGTTTTGGGAGGTGGTGGTAATACCTGGGGACTTGCTCGTTAGTCAGGAAAACTAGATGATCTGTGGATTGGAGTAATTTTTAGTTTCATTCAGTATTTTGCCCCTAAGGACCTTTTTTTATCCTTAGGACTTAAGAATGAACAAAGGAATATGTCAGTCAGGGGTGATAAAGGAAATGTATATGTGTTGTTTGACTGAGTGAGAAATGAATCACACCTTGAAATGCCTCTGGAAAAGAGCAACTCCCAAGATGCACCCAATTGGAGACTTTCAATGTAGACAGGAAAGTTTAGTGAGGCGTCATTTAACGTAATGGGCAATTTTAATTTCAGTCTAGTGTAAATCTGTATTTCTGCTGTTGCTGAGATAACTTGGAGATTAAAAATACTGTTTTGTGGGAAGAGATTAATATATTTTGGCTCATTTATCCTGGAAAAGACTAGCCAAAAGACATTGTGGATACTCTTGTGAATACCTGGTCTGCAGAGCTGGATGAGAATTAATCTATAAGATATTACTAGTTCGAGATCACCTAAGTAGCAGTTGTCCACAAATACATTTACAGCAGAAATTAGCCAAAACTTTCTAAATACAGGAAGAATGAAGCTGAGAAACAATTTTTCAAATTGCTTGCAAAGGCAAGGAATCAGAAGTGTGTGTTTAGCAATTTATCGTGTGGTTTGTATGGGAATGTAGGTGTGATCTTAGCGTAAGAAGTGATAGTGTTGCAATGTGGGTTTTAACTTTTGATGCTTTGATGGTTTTGAGAGCAATTTTCTCCATTTATTCATAGTTATGCCATATTATGTATTCAGTTAAGACCTTCAGGACTTCAGCTGCTTGCCAATAGTGTGGGGGCAAAAGTGGTTCCTTTCTGACCTTATCCACAGTGCAGAATAGATTTTACATTTAGACTGATTTCCTAAGGGTGGAAATCTTTAAGTGTTCAGGCTTTCTGTCCTCACCTAACAATACCTCTCATCAAGTAATGGGCGACATTTTATGATGAGAGTTGGCAGTCTCAGGCACACATTTCCTACAGATTTAATGAAAATTGGTGGCTGGGTGGGGAAGAAAGAACTTACTAGAGTTCCTGTGGATAGTAGTGCAGATAAGCAGCTACTGACTTGCTGAARAGAATGGATAATAAGGTTCTATCAGGACTCTTCCTAATACATTTTTGTTTGCTTGCCGGAGAATGTGAAGGGGAAGCTGTTAATGTGAGCATGGGAGTGAACTTGAGGGTGCTTTGTAGACAGGAGTGCTCAGGAACAGGACTGGGGATAGCAAAAGRTTAAAAGTCCGATGGTAATGCATTTGGTGTGTTATGGGACTGTTGGTGAAACAGAGGGAATGGGAATGTGAATATCCATCGGTTGGAAACAAGGTTTTTCACCTTTATTCAAGGAACAAGTTACTTTGCTTTCTTTTTTAATGCAGCGGGTATCAGTTACAATTAAAAACAGGGTATATGACAACATGCCTTGAATGCTCCTAGTTCTTGGAAAATTTAGGTAATTTTTTGGTGTTTCTTATTTGTATGCTTTGGGTTTAAATTCATTGTCAAACCTGTAGGACAGCAAGGAATATTTTTCAGAGTGAAATTAGTAAGGAAAATTTGAAGTCATTTCTCTTTTGAACAATTTAAGGCATAGAAAGTTGGTGTGTGAGTATGGGGTGATGGTGCAGGTCATGGTTTGCAGCTGTACATAGGAGGGAGAGAGGAAAGTTGGTGTTTTTATTAATCCTTCTGAAGGTAGCTTGCTTAGTTTACAGTCAGTGGCATAGCTCAGCTGGATGAGTCTCACTACCTTGCAAAGCCTTTCTTTTCAGCAATTCTGTACTTAAAAAGTCAGAGTCCAATATAAACATCAGGGAAACATGTAAGAACCATTACCAGAACTTGTGATCTAGAAAATTATCTACCACTTATTTGGTGGCATTTAAAAGCCCGCAACAAGGGCATAATTGGGAACGAGGAAGAGTTCTTTGTCTTCATATGCACAATGACATGTGGATACACAAGCTTTTCTGACTAATATGTTAAACAATTATTTGGGACATAGTTCTTATATGGAGGAGCTGTAAATGCCTGATGACCTCCAACAACTAGTGTTATCAGTGGCCATACACATTTCATAGATTTGTTCTTTTGAGAAATGGGAGCTCTTTTCAGATGTGGATGTGAAAACACTGACCAAAGAATGGAAAGTCTTTGGAAGATTATTCAGCTGTTAAAGAGCCTGATGCAGCTTTTTCTCCTGCTTCAGAGAAATTTTTGTTAATTTGTGTAGTGAATTGAGTTTATTGTGTTCTTTTCTCAGCTGTGATACTCACTGAGGAAGAAGCTAAAGGAAGCATACATTAGGATCTTGGTTCAAAACCAGTTGCAATTGACAGTAGTCTTTCTACTGATTGTTTTAAAGTTATGAATTGGCCTTAATATCATTACATTTTACTCTTACCTTTGTTCTGTTTCAAAATCTGTATGCTTACTTAACCTCAAGGCAAAGAGATTAAATATCTCATTCAAGTGACTGATGTTAAAATCAAATCTCCATTCAGGTTTTTGCATGTCAAAAATGAACTTTGTGATCTCTTCTGAGATCCTGAAAGCATCCCTTAAGTTTTTTTACCTGCAATTCCTTCCTCTTAGACATATTCTAGTGTTTGTGTAAACAACGAGTCTTTAGTCAAAACTTACCGAAGGTATTAGGAAGGCTGGTAACTGTGGGTTTGAGCAGACTAAATGCTTTCCAGTATAGTTGTGAGGTGATGACTTATTACAAGGATAAGACTTCCCTCTTGTCCCACTTCAGCATTTGGCTTCATTTTCTTTTCTTGAGTCTTTCTGGATATTAAGCCTTAAGAAAAACTTACGACAAGTGGTGCTAGCTAACTCTTGGTGATTAAAAGCCGGTCATTCTGCTTTCAGAGGTAAGCTGATACCAGTTACTCTCTGAAACAAAAATAAAGGTTTGTCTAGATGTTACAGTGTAAGGAAGTTTATGCACTAAATGCTTTTAGTGTTGGCAGTAGCTAGTTGATGGAGTGGTGAATTATTTTATTTTCTTTATTTTGAATATAAGTCTCTGAGCTACCCAGCGTGCTAGAGTGTAGTTGTGTGCTTTGGCAGGTGGCTTACTGTTCTAGAAATCTCTTGTTTCTGTGTATTTGAACAGCAGGGGACTCTCTCTTCCCTCTAAACGTGTTTATGAATGAGATGTTTATGCCAACTGTTAATTTAGTATACCTACCCTTTCAGTCTTCTGATCTTGATCAACGAAGCCTTGCATACATGTCGGAGATATCCAGAAGAACTGTTAAACAGAAGCCGATTGAAAGCAATATATAACTTTTTACAGGCCTGTTTGGCTATTGGGTTGCATACAGTCCTTTGTCTGGGGTCTGGATCTGGGAGGATAGGAGGAGGTGTTTCTATTTCACCCATCTCTTCCTTTGTAGAGAAAAATGCCTATGGAAATGTCTGTGTAAAGTTGCCCTTCACCTAGGCATATGTTCTCATTTATGTAGGTTTATGTATATATGGTTATATTATATACATGGACAGAGAGTGTAGGCACAAGTGAGAAAGTGTCAGCCAGCATGGGATAAATAATCCAAAAATATATGAATTATTGTAAAAGAAGGTTATTAAAAACTGTGGTTTGAACTTCGATGTTTCTTTGTGGGTTTTTTTTTTCTCTCTCTAAATGCTCGTGAACTGAATGGTTGGCAACTCAATTTTTTGATAAACCAAAGAGGCAACAGTCTAGTTTCACTCTGTTTAGTGAAGCAGGATCAACATTTTTGTGAGATAATTTTGCCCTGACATCTGCTATTACATACTGTACAAAATGGAGCTGCGTGCTACCTGTGCACCTGACCTTGCATGAAGAGAGTGACTAGGTGAATCAGCTATGTGTCTGTGTTTCTGCTTAAAGGTTATATTGACTGGCCGTTCCTCTGGCAATGACTTGTTAGAATGGGAAGAGCTGGCCCGGAGCACAGAACGACCAGCTCTGTGAGCTGATGTGCTTGGGCCTGCTGTCTGCTGACCACGCAGCTAAGCATCCGCTTGGAACAGCTTGTGCTGCTGCTGTCAGTAGTACTCCCTCATCGCTCTGTCATGCGCACAGTAATTTGCAGCTGTCCATTCTGCCCACTTGCTGTTCTGTTTCAGCCTTTCTGAGTACATTGATCTGATCGGAATTATGAACAAAGTTGCTCTGATGTGTTTGGTTTTGTTCTGTTTTCTGRTAAGTATTTGGTTAGCTCTGTGGTCCAAGGGTTTTACCCCAAGGAAGATTGCTTTTGAAGCATTGGTCTTGCAGAAACAGCTTYTCTCTTGTCTCTGGGGAAGTGGAGGTAGAAAATAGGCTTTTCTCTCTAACTTTCTTCATCACAGCAAGGCCCTAAACTGCAACTTCTGATCTTACTGTTTTTTTCAGTTCTGGAATGACTACATTTCAGGTTGCTGGCACAAGACAGTATTCTTTGAATAATGAAAAAAAAAAAAGTTAATTATTTCAACCTGGGTGGAGGATGCAATAAGAGAAAAAGAGGATTTTCCCAATGTTTCAGATGATGTTGATAGCATTAAATAATGTATGTTTGCTTAAGTCAAGATTAGAAGAGGTAAAAATTCTTTACGTCTCATGAAAAAAAGGTGTCTTCAATTATGTCAGGCACATATTTCATTTTTTGGTATTTTAGGAGCAAATAGTTTACCAAAAAGGTCAAGGTTCTTGTGTGTGGGTTGAAAGGTTTCTTAGCAGTCTTGTAAGCTGTCTTCAGATGTCCACAAAAAGTTCTTGTGTGGCAGACAGTATAGGCTAAAATACCGAGTTTTCAGCTAAGATGCAGGAGCTGGTATGCTGATAAATACAGTTTTATAGATCTGCCCTATTCTTCCCTTCCTCCTCCTCATAGGAAATGTGCAAACTGACCGTAAATGCCAAGGTAACTTTAGCATCTTATGAACTTATTTGGCAGTTAGACAGGAGGACTAAAAGTCTTATGATGTAGTCAGTGTAAAATGGGATAGGATGTAAAACGCTGTGGGATGATACCTATGTTTTTGCATGTGTGAACATGAATCAGTGATGCTCTCTTGTAGCTAGCAGCATACCAGGCTGCGTTCCTGTATAACCAGGATGTTGATGGAAGCGATCATTTCCTCCTTTGGGGGAATAGCTCTTGGGGCTGCATCTAGAGCACTGTATCTCACAGTACGAGGGGTGAGGTTAGGAGATGGTTCAGAGGCTGGAGCACATGATGAGAGAGGAGGGTCTGTGAGGTCTAGGGTGGTACAGCCTGTAGAAGAGAAGGATAAGATGGGGTCTAGTTTGTGGTTAGCTACTTTTTAGGCAGTTGTGGAGAAGACGCAGCCAGACACTTTTCCGAGTTGCACAGTGAAAGGAGAAGGAGCAGTGGTGGCAAATTACAGTAAGGGACATCAATTTCCACAACGCGTATGGTAAAGCACTGGAGCAGGTTGCCTGGAGAGGTGGTGCACTCTCCATCCCCCAGGATATTCGAAACTTGACTGGTTTCTTATTTTGTTTCCTAGTGTTCAACAGTAAAGTGTAGCCATTTCTGGCTCACATTTGCAGTCTGTGGAACGCAGCAGTGCAGAATGGCTCCACGCTCCTCTGTGCAGAGTGTGGTATGGTCAGTGTTTTTCTCCTCTTTGCAAGTTAGGTATTGGAAAGAGGGAGAAGGGTTTCAGAAACTGAAACAGCCTTCTTCTCTGCTTAAAAAGGAGAAAAAGAAACTGCTGCATTTATTTCCCGCATAGAGGGAATGATGTATGGGTGAGGGACTTCTGTAATGCCAGAGTGGAAGTCGAATGAACTGATAGCTGAGGGAATAGATTTACAGGAAGGGGATGAGTAACCAGGATAGATGTCTGCAAAGCTAGAAGCTCAAAATCAGTTCATTAATGTAGCTAAGGTAGTGGACAAYGCTGTGGGCTTTTGGTCTGTTTCTTCAATTCTACCTCCTGTCGCCAGGATGTGCAAAACTATTTCAAACAGCTCATGATTTTTGAGCCTAATCTGTATTTTTATCTTGGAGGGTAGGGGAATGATGCTAGCAATAATTCACTTTGCTAGTGAATGATCACCTTTCTTCTCAGGCATCTGTTTCTTTTTTTACATGAATATTTTCATAGTGATGGTATGACTCAGTAGAAAGAGGCGGTGTTGCTAGGCAGCAGTTTGAGCACTTTGCAGATGCCATGTGATGGCAGTAAGCTGCCTTGTAATAATCCATTGGTGGCAGTATTCCTGGCTGAGGTTCTGTATAGCACAAAGAAAGAAGCATCCCTGACAGGAGCAGATGCTGCCTAGCAACTGCCAGTGCTCCTGGACCAGCCTGAAATACCTTCACTTAATTGTAGTGTAATTTTGGTAATATACAAAACCTTAAGTGTAACAGATTGCTTTCAATTCTGAAGTATATTTTTCTTCCTCAAGGTTTTGCATAAAAGTTCATAAAGACCATTAATAAGGTCAAAAAATTCTTTAGCCCTCTTCTAAATCATGTCTTTTGTTTAATCGCTACTCTTTGATTGTAATGTTTGGATGGCTTTTAATCAGCTTTCGATAATCTTTTGTGTGTGTGTGTGTGTGTGTGTGTGTGTGTGTGTATTACATTAGTGCCTGGCAATTCCAATCGGATTAGAGCCCTGCTCTGTGTCATGTGTACCAGTATACTCTGCAAGAAATGCCCCTTGCTGCCAAAACCTTGTGTTGTTTTATTTGGGTAGTTGTGGTTTTAGGTTGTAATTGCATATGTCCTCTCCTTTGTACCTAAATTCTTTATATTGTCCATCTTGCTTAAACAGCAGAATGTTTTGGAAGTACTAGACCTGGTTTTTGTTCCCTGTTTTCTTTGTAAACATACTTGCTGAATGTGGCCTGAACTTGCAAATAAATTTGCATGTCTCAATTTCTGGCAAATAATTGAAACCCTCACCCAGAATTAATCATTTAAATATGATTATTTATTGGAAGGTATACTGCAAAGGTGAAAACATTCTTCTAGGTATTTGTAGAATAAAATGAATATGTTTTCATTTTAATTTCCTTGTGGTTCTGTTCCCTTGTCAAATATCATCAGAGTCTAGCTGTGCAGTCTATGAAGCTGCCAGGTTTAATCAAGCAGTTCCACAAAAATTTAATCATATTGGCCTTCAATTTTGTTATAAAAATGTGAAGGCTTTTTTTTTCCTCCATAAACTATTTTCTGGTCTTCTAAATTATTAAACCCACAATTTTCTGTTTGCAAGAACTACTCCTTTTTGCTGGAAAAAGGTTTGTAGCTCTGAGAGAGGCTCAGACTTGAAGGTACGTGGTGGTTTGGAAAGTATTAATTCTTTGCTGCCTGTAGGCGTGATTGTGCAACACAGTTGCCTCACAGAAAGGTAAAGCTAAATCTTGACTCTTAGCTGTCTTTTTCTCGATGTGGTAACTTGTATCAATGTTGTTTTTTTCTTGCCCAGTTACATTGCTGTAGCTTAGCGACTTTTCACTGTCTGCCATATGTAAATACAAAGAATTAAAGTCTGTCACCCTTCTTGGAAAATAAATTATTAAGAAAAGGTAGTTTGGAAGATTCTAAAACCATAAATACTGTGGAGTGGAAGAACAGAAATTGGTTGTTGCCTGCTTTTGTTCTAATACAGTTCCCAGAGGGCATTGATGATGCAGGATCTGAACAACTAAAAAATGCTTTCTATATGATGCATAAGTGAAGCATGGAGTTCTGGGGTGATGTGGATGTTAAAAGTAGATGTGGTTCAAAAACATTTGGGTGGCTCTGTAGAGGAAAAAGTATAGAGCGCGCTATTAAATACATATATAACATTAATACTAATAAAAACTTCCACTTTAGGAAGTCCCAATCCACAGGTGGCTCAAGTTGGGGAAAGCTACATCCTTGCCCTGTTCTAATACCCTTCCATCACCTCCTTGTTTCTAGCCTCTGTTAGGGAAAAGGTACTGGATTTAGAGCCACCTTTGGTCTCGTCTACTACAGTGACTCTTAAGTTATGTTACCTGGAGCCTTTATTGTCATCTAGGTACTACAGGCAGGAAAATTAAGTTAATCTTATTCAGGTGTTAAAACTAGCTTATACTGTTTGATACCACACACTTTTAATAGATGGATTCATATGAAAAAGCTTTTTAAGGAAAGATACATCCTTGTCATAAACATTAATTTATCAGTCTGGAGTAATTACATTATTTTCTTAAAGATCAATCAATATCAATCAATCTTAGGCTCAGAGATTGACCTATATTCCATGTTAACTAGTAATAGTGGTAACCAGTAGTAGCTGAAAATGAAATTAAAACTCTACAATCTTGCAGTCGTGTGTATAAGATTATTTAAGAAATCACAGTAATTTGTTGTGTGTGGTGAGACTTGGGGTAGGAAGGGATCTTTACTGTGGGTGGTAAATATCACTTAGAATATCACTTTGTTTAGGAACCTTCCCCAAGTTTGGAAATAAACTCTAAGTTATAAAAATTAGTCTGGAATTCAGATAACAGCTTTTACCAGTATACTTCTAGTCATGTAATTACTGATTTTCAGAGTGACCCACTCTGATAGTTCTAAAATAAAAAAGACATCAAAAGCACTCCAGGCAAAGTTTACCATCACATTGGCAAATTAAGCAAACAAACAAAAACCCTTTACAGATGATGGCATGTGACATATTTGTTGTAAAATTAATTGTATTATACTCCTTTATAAGGACTGTGAATTTTAAGAGTTTGTTGTGTGTGTTTACCCAAAGAAAACACGAACACCAAATTTTTAGCTGGTGTGATAGAGGTGTGAGTTTAAAATATGGATATGTGTTAAAGCATAAATTACACCATCAGAAAACTTCAGAACTTTGACATTTGTAGCACAGAACACAACTTGGTGTCTGCACAGTGTGATTATAAATCGGTAGGGTATGGAGCCAAGTAATTTGGGTATAGAGCAACACAACTGCAGCTATGCTTCTCCTATGCATTATTCTTGCCATCCCTTCTGAAATTAGTTTGGTTGAAGATATGCTTAGAGCATGATTAATGCATAACCTGAATAACTGCAAGTTGACTGTAGTACAAAGGATTTACAAAAATTAAATGGCATACTTTAACCTGAAACACTTGTCTACGTTCTGCTGGTGTCATCTAAAAATATTGCAAGTTACCAGAATTTTAGTAAGACAGATAATAATAATGAGTTGAGAACTGGAAAAAACTGTCACAAAGGCCATGAAGATTTGTCTTTTGAAGCCATGAGTAAACACAGATATGTTGAAAGTTTGCAAAATTATGATTGTTACAGTGGAAGGAGTTTAGGAATTTGTTTCTTTGCCACATTATGCAACCAAAAAAGACCCAGTGAAACTATATTAAAGAAAAAAAAAAAAAAAAGGGGGCAGCAAGCATGTTCACAGCTGATAGTATGAAATGCTGTGGGGTTTTTCCCCGAAGTTAACCTATAGAGTTCATTAAATCTTGGCCTCACCAACACACTGGGATAAAGAAAAACAAAAATGTGTTTTAGCATATTGGATATGTTCTAGCAGCAATGATTTCTATTGTGGAAGAGAAAACATGAGAAATAAATAATTAATAATTTGAAAAAGCCCACCTTTATGGTTAGAGAAACATAATTTAGATTTGGAGAAGGAAAAGGGGACAATGTAAACCTCTTGAACTGATTTTGTTTCTCAGCCCTCATTTAAATAAATACTTCTAATTTTCATTGGTATATCTTGGAAGGTGGGGAGAGAAAGGGCAGGAAAAGTGCTCTGTTCCTTTGTGAAAATAAACAAATTACTTACGGGCTGAACTGATATTTTATATTGTAAATAAAACATTATGCAATGTCAAAATATTTTTGTAGGCTTTACTACAATGTGTAGAAATCTGTTGAAAAAATTAGAAAGTATATGAGAAGGCGTATACCTATGCCAGTTCATTGTGCTACAAAGTATTTTTATGTGTATGCTAAGAAAAAATGATGTTTCCTGGGAATTAGCAGCTAGATGCTGCATGATCTTTATGTGGATGTCTTGGGCTGGACAGTACTCTGGCATTTTCCTGTTCTTATTTTGGGTTTTCCCCCTGTTCATGTAAGAAATGTGACACATTTCTATTACTCTGTTTATCATGTAATTGACATAATCCATTTGAGAAGAAAAATGATCTGTGGAAGCATTGTGACCCATGTGAGACTGGGTGGGGAACTTGGGACATAGGAAATTGAATTAGAAGGAATTACCAAAGGAAGATACATTTTAARTTATACAGCAGCAAAAATGAAAACAGCTCTGTTGTTTAGGTGTGCAGCAGAAAGTAATAATGACACACAYGAAATCTACTTTGGCATTTCTCTAACTGTGAATTGTAGCCTCTCTTTTTGTCATAATAGTGTTCAGATGAGGTCACAAATCGATAGATAGCAGGGAACAACAGAAGCTCAGGCTGTGATTCCATAATAACAGTGTGAGAGAGATTGTAACAGTCCAGCCACATACCCATCTCATTCAGTGTCCTGCCCTTGACAGTGACCAATGGCAGGTGTTTACAGTATAGTAGCACAGCAAGATAAGCATATGTGATGCTTTCCCAAGACTTAAGTGCTTTCTGGGTCAGGGACTTGCTGAGCCTAAGGTGGTACACATCCGTTAATTTGTCCTGTTTGCTTTTGAACTTGAGTGATATAATTTTTTTTTTTTTTTTTTATCATCCACAGCATCTCATGAGGAGTTTCACATTTTATGCACTGTGTGGAACAGTACTTCATTTAATAAAGTCCTGAACTCTTCTCTGCTGTTTCATTTGACACTGCTCTGCTTTTTGTACTGGTAGGGATGATTAGCAATTTTTCCCTGTTCACCTTCTCCATGCAACTTATCAATTATACTCTCTCCACCCCTTTCAACTGTCAGTCTTACTGGTAGAAGAGTCCTATCTTGGTTCATAATTAATCATATAAAAGCCCTTATGCAGTCCTTGGTATCTCGTCTCACTTTGTTCTACCTTTCCTTATGCTGTTCCGTCCTTTTTGACAAAGGGTACCTTTCTGACAAAGAGGAAAGGGGAAAACTGGCACATGGGGGTTCATTGTGAATTTTATACAGTACTGTAGCTAATGGTGTCTTCTGTTTTTTCCCAAAGATAGTATTCTGCTGTGATGTGGTGGTGGTGAGGGGAGTGGTGCTTGACAGTGGCTGAGCATTGAGCTTATGACAAAAACTCTGAATAACATTCCAGGGTTTCACTCAGTGTGGTAATAGCAAGGGGAGAGATGATTGTTTTGTATGTGAAATTAGGATTGTTCACCCCTTACGAAACACCATGTAGATGAACTAAATGGTGTACATCTGCCAGTTCTACTTGCCATACTTAGGTCCATCTGCAACTGTTTATTGCCCTGAATAGCTTGAGTGGCTTCACAAACTTTGTCACTTTTCTAAATGGTCAGCTTTTCTGGATCATTTAGAAATACTTTAAACAGAAAAGGCTCCAACAGAGATCCCTTTAGAGCTTGCTGGTCAATCTGACTTCATGAAGAAAACTGGCTACTTCTTCTATTTCATAACTGTTTGCTAGTTATTTATCTCTGCAAATGCCTTCCCACTTTATCACAGCCAAGCTCAGTTTCTGCAAGACAGGGGCTGTTTCAGAATAGATTTTGTAAAACCTACTGGATTGTATCAACTGGATCTTCTTTGTCCATATAGCAAGCAGCTCCTTCAGATATCTAACACATGAAGAATCAGTAAGCTATGCAAAGATGCTTTGACCCTTTCTTAAGATGTCATGTTTATCTGTGTACCCTTACTCTTTTGAAGCTGTTTCTCTTACTGCTGGTGACTTACAATGCAGCTGCTTATACTGTGTCAGGGCACGTCCATAGGCAAGGAAAACACTTCTGAATCTGTCCTCTCCTGGATCTTTGGCTTTCCAAACTGTTATTCCAATGCCATCTGTTCTTATATGTTATACCCCCCAATTCCTTCATACTGTCTGCTACAGCTTGAGAATAACGGCCTATGTGAACTAGTTTGTGCCCTTCTCATTAATAAATTACAGAGGCGCAGAGGGAAGCATTTCTTTTGCTGCGGCCCACTTTGATACAGTTCAAGTACCACAGTTAAGGAACCTCTGACTTGGAGATAATTCCTGAAAGTGGCGTGTGGTGCTTTTTCAAAGCATTCCTCTTTGGCAGAATGTTGGGTTTATCTGCTGGCTGAAATTACGTTTCGTGAGGGGGAACTGTGACCTCCTTATAAGCCTGAATGATGGCAAGGGGGTTTAATATCTGAAAATAGATGTTAAATATTTCAGCATTCTRTCCTGGAATCCAAGAGGGATCGTTCAGATCTGTTAACTGGTGGATAAAAGCTTTGCTGTATGCCTATTTTGATGATGTGTTACTTCTGTATTCTGGTGACCAAGGGGATGACTGTTGTAAGAAATGATGGAGACTTGTTGATTGACGGACAGTTTGTAGATGATCGTATGCTATAAAGAATTTCTCTGTGGGAAAGACAGAAGTCAGTTATTGGAGTCCTCTCTGTAAATTATTTTCTCCAGAATGGTTAAATTATTCTGTATTTCCCATATACATTTGTGTTCCTATTTTTCAAATAATACTGCTAAGAAGAATTGTGTACCTAAAAGTGACTCATAAATAAAATTGTGTTGCATAATGCATTTTTAGCTTAACAAATGAGTAACATCCATAACTTCGGAAGTAACCTTTGGAATCATATATCAGGCTATAAAATAGCCTCAGATTTCTGGGATTCTGTCATAATCAGTACCTATTTTTACTATTCTTTTTTATTTCAGAGATGTTAAATTGTATTCTTGTTAAACAGTTTTAACAAGATATGATTTGGTGTATTGGGTCAGTTTATTTGGGTTCTTTAATTTTTCCTGACTTTCATTTAGTGTGGCTGGAAAGTCAACTACTCTTGAGATTTGGCTTTTGTTATTTTGAAAATATCTATATTGCTATTCACGTGCCCTATTGATTATTACAATTGTCAAACAGAAGAGGCTTACATAATTTATTGATGACTACAGATTTATCGATGAAGGAATTAGGTTTCATACTGCTGTATTAAGAATGAGGAACATGAGGTGGATGTTATTTTTGTATAGGAACTTATTTTCTAATTGAGAATGATCATCCAGATTGTATCTATAGCTGATGGGATCAGTTAATTTCTGTTCTGTGATTTTTGTTTATATATTCTTTTTTGACTGGAGTACACCTAAGAAAAGAGCTTTGGCTATCTTATTAATAGAGTACTCTGAATTCTAAAGAACTGATTACATATTGATGCAGCAGAGTCCTTATACTAGATTTTCTTTGTGTGACCAGTATAATCCTTTTATAAATGGACAGTTTGCATCTATAAAATAACAGATCTATTAGAACTATTTCTTGTAAGCCTAAATATATTAAAGTCATTATTCTTAGCTATATCTTTAAAATTTATTATATCAGCAGTTGAAAAAAACAGTACTCTCTTTTCCTGGTACCTTTCCTTTAGCTTTCATTCCAAGCTCACTTTTTATTGTTACATAAAAGGCAAGTATCTGATGACCAAAGAACTAGTAGTTGCATCAAATCCCGTTTCTTTCCTGGTTGCATCCTTTATTCAGTAGTTTTCATGTAGTAAATAATTGTCATAGGAAGGCAGCTGTTGTTTGCTAATTCAAAACTTCTAATGCAGTGTTAACATGCAGTAATGTTTTTCAGACTAAGTATTACTTGTTGGACTCAGCTGAGCAAGACCAGTCAGTCGTTAATCTCTCTACAATTCAAACTACTCTTTTGTCTACAACCACTAATACTCATGTGTCCTGTGACTGGTGTCTCTGTGTCATGATAATCTTGGCACGTTCAGAGAAGTTGAAAATGGCCTGGAAATTGGATTTAATATTATCATGTATATATTAATTTTTAAAATTAATTGTTTATCTAGAATTACTGTCATAAATGAATGTATCTTGTTACTGTATTACCATTTCTCCACTTTTCTGGTGTTTTCAATAGTAGCTTTTCACCCAGGATTTTTGAAATCCTGTGGTTTTGAGACATACTTGAATTTTTTAGTATTTTTGTTGGTCTGAACAGAAAAGTCCTGTTATTTTAATATAGGACTGTATTTTGCAAAACAACTTAAAAATAAAAGATGTTTGTACCTTCTTGTTTTGGTAAAATTGCCTATTAGGAAAAAAAAAACATTTTCTGTATTTAAAGCATACTGCTATCTAAAATACTGGAGGGGCAAGGAGAAGCCATTAGAGGTTTGATTATGGCCTGCCAGTTAAGCGTTTGGCAATTGTCAGTGTTCCTGCACTTTGGGAGAAGCATTAAGTAGTTTTTCTTTGGTTGAAATCCATATTTATGATTTCTTCATGGGCGAAGAATGAATCCAGAAAGCTGACAAGCTTAGTGTTTTCCTTGGATTATGTTGTCTGCATTACTCCAGTCTGGAGCCAATCATTATGTTTCTGCTGTCTGATGTAAACAAGAATTTAAAACCCCATTTAACCAGTGGTGACTTCTGCTGGGCCGTACAGCTGAGAGAACAGTTTATGTTTGTTGATGGAATCCCTAGTTTTTCCCTCTTTAATTAAACACTGCATTGAGTCTCACTGTGGAAGAGCAAACATTTGACGCTGTTTGGTTCTTTTCAGATTTTGATTCAAATTCTTTCTCATATTACTTGCCTCTGTGTGGATGTTTGCCTGGTGTATGTAGTTTGTTCTTTCTTGCCCTTTTCCCTTCATGAAATCTGTATATATGGTTGAAACTGTGTTTTATTTTGGTGGAAATTTTTTCCATGCTTTTCTCAGCATTTCTTGGAGATTCAAGGTTCAAGAAACATACCTTGTGGTAGATGGTGCAGATGATAGTCTTAGTTTCTTTCCATGGTGTTCCTCCCCTGGACTTCAGACTTTCTGGTTAACTGCTTTAAGTTCTGCACAGAGAGTCTTTAGTCATAAGGGATTCAGTGGCTTCGACATAAAAAGATATTCAGGGAGGAGATGAAATGCAGCTCCATCACATGGGAACATCTCAACCATAGCTCGAGTGGTTGCATTTAAAGGGGAGTGTTCTCTTAAACTGGAAAAAAGGACGATGCCCACTGGAGGTCACTATTTCAACTCATGGAATTCCACTTGTAGTGCTCCAGTGTGTGTGTAGGTGACAAATAGGGCGTACTCTGCGACTGAGCATGTATTTACTTAGAACAAGGTACTTGAATGATTAAATTAAATCTGTGCCTGAGTGAGTTTTTAAATGCTGATGAACAGGCATTATGGGACTGGGGGAGGGGGACACCTTATTTGCAATTCATCCTTTGTTTTGACATGTCATGTTTCAGGTGACTACCCATGTCCATGTCCCCATTGTCTTTTGATAAATGTGGTTAAAGAATATATCATTATACACTATGTTTTAAAATTTATTTTTAAAATTGAGGTTTATTTAGTAATTTTTTGATTGTATTCATATTTTCTCAAACATTAAGATGGGTTCTTATTTTCCCTGGTTAATAAAAACTAAAGATAYCTAGAAAAATATTTAAGATATATGTCATGTTAGTTAGTGCTTATGAAAAGTACAGATTCTTATGTATTCTTTTATATATCTACTTAAATATAATATAGTATGGTAATACAGGATTTTTGCAGTGTATTAGTTGCACAGATGGTACTTGAAATAGTTTCAACTTGGAGGAAAGTAATTCCTGCAGTTGACTTCCTATTATAATCTTTGCAGTTAGGACTGCCTGTTCCACTGATGAATTGTGTATAGAGTAAGAATTGTGAGACAAGGAAATCTTTGTATGCAATATGAATCAGGGGTTGGTGATTAAAGTGATTACAAGCCTTGCTTAATTCAAAAATCTTTTAAAAAGCACAGCTTTTATGTTGCTGCTGAGCTTAATTTCTGATAAGGGCCAAAATAAAGATATCTGATGAGGAAAAGTTGGCTGACAGGTTTTCTGGGCAGCTATGTAATCGCTATTTTTATGTAAGGAGTGAGCTGAAGTGCTATGCTTAGAAGAAAAATTCACACAAAGATTCAACCCTCATATGTCTCTCTCTGTTTTCTCCACCCTCTAGTGATATGCAGCTTCCGAGGAGCTGTACCACAAGGCTTGGTCCTGGAGCTAGGTGAAACTGTCCAGATCCTAGAGAAATGTGAAGGTAAGTGTGACGTCCAAGAAGGAGTCCCATTTTCTATGTAAGAATATACAAATATCATAATCTAGCAGTTTTTAATAAGTTGTTTGGAAATCATGATGCATCAAATCAAAGCACTTGGATAAAACCTAATCTGACCCACTTTCCGAAGGAAAGGCTGAGTGCTGTTGGCACTAATCCAGTCTGATAGGGGGTCAGTGTGTTTTAAGTTAACCATCTGTCCAGAAAATCTTGAACCCTGACCTGATTATTGTATTGTAATTGGGTCTTACAGTGAATTTTCATCATGTAAAGTATATAATCAGTATCTTTTTTTACTATATTTTCTCAGTGTTACTGTTATGCGTTTCAATTAAGTATATCAGTGTTTATTATTTAGAAATATCTGAACACATGAAAAATACTAGTTATGAAATAGATTAGCAAATGATTTGGGAGCAATACTGGAAAAAATGTAAAGAATATGGGTTCAGGGGGGATTGCCTTGCATTTATCTTCCTGTGGTTTTTTGTACCTAAAGGAGAATGCAGTTGTAAATGTTATAACTATAGTTCTTTCTTATGTGGCTGGAGATGTCTGTGTGAATAAATTGAATGTCCTAATCCTCTGCTTTATTCACATGAATAGTGTGATTGAAGTTGTTGTATTTAAAAGGAGAATGATTTTTATCCTAATGTTCAGAGTAAGCAAGTGGTGTAAAACATGTCTATTGAGAAGTAGGTTGACAAGATACAGTATGAGAACATTTCACTATAGTCTGAGGTAGAATAATGTAACCTTAATCCTGAAGTGTTAAAACAAATTCAAAACCAGATCCACAAATTTGAATTCCAAATTAACATTCCACAAAGTTGTAGGTTTGTTTTTGTGTTTGTTCAGTTTACAGTCATTTTTCATCTCCAGTGTTAATGTTGCTACACAAACCTTCTGCATGCTTGTCAGAAGACGGCTTTTCTGCTCTCATGCCTAGAACCGTCTTTTGCTCTTGATGTTTTTTCTTGTACTCAGGTGTTTTGTTTGTTTATCTACTGACTTAACTCTTCATGAAAAAGTGACTTCTTACATGCTAATTTTTCTAGGAAAGTAGTAGCTTCTTCACCTACACTTGTAAAACTTTTCTGTTGAATGAGAGTTTTGCAGTGCAATAGCAATGTTTAATCCATGAAGCAGCATGCTGTAAACAATACCTGTAGTATTATACCTGCAAATGATAATGTTTTTTATAAAAACACATGTGGTGTAATGGGCTAAACTTTACTCGAGCACTGAGTGTTCACTGTAGTCATTCTGCCAGGTCTTCTGAATTAGTACATGGTGCAAGCTCAGGAAAAATTTATTACTTTGCATACGATAGCATAGCTCTGGGGTAAAACAGTGTATGTTGCTGAAAGCAGTCATGATATTTTCAAACCGTTTCTGGTAATCAAGGAAACTTTCAAAACTCTGGGAAATAAGAGCACGTTCTCAAAGGATAATCCAGTGTCTCTTTACAGTGTTGTGATAATTAGGCGCTGTGTATTTCCTTTGCCAGTAGTTTTAAGGATCATTCCTCAAAGGCAATTCATGCCAGTCTTCAAATTGCTGAGAAAGGAGGCCCTCAGACCAAGTGTTTTCCTGGGTGGAAGGAGGTGTTTGTATCTCTATACAAAGAGATTTTTTTGGTTTTGTTTTTTAAGCCCTCTATCCTGTCATTTTGGTTGAGGTGCCTTTACCATGGACTTTACATATATAAGAAGTTATATTAATTTTGAGTATAACATCTGGAACTCCACAATATAAGACTCATCTGAATATTCAGATGGTCTGTGCTGCAGCTCTTGCATGTGTGAATTATGCAAAAAAGCACACTAAATGTGCAAAGTAGGTTCTTAAAAGAAAAAAAAGTAGTCATTGTTTAAGCATTCTTGTCTAAGTGGTTGTTTAACACGGTCCTTGGTTTGCCTTGCAAATTTTGAATGAAACATACCTCATCWTCTACTTCTGCATCATTTGCTGGGGATTCTCTTGTCCAGACAARCTGGATAAATTAATGTTAACCCATGCAAATAAGGGTCACTACTGTGGGAGTCGACAGAAGATCCACTGCTGTTTCAGCTTCACTACTTAGAATAGTTTGTGCATAATTCTCTACATAGGGACTTCACTGTCTGGATTAAAAGGATTCACATACACACAAACCTTCTAGTGATGTGAAGAATGATTTTGGAGACTCACTGAAGAATTCAAGGCTGACAAAGATTCAAATACTAGCTATACTTCTGAACGTGCTTATTTTTAATCATAATGACTTATTGAATAACTGTATTATTATGACAAAAGAGCGAGTGCTCTTTTGTAGTGACTGGTGTAAAAAGCGGTCGCTGCATTTAGAGCAATTGAATGAAGGAGTAGGGAATTTTCTATATCAAGTTCTCGGGTACCTCTGCAGCTAGGTTTTATATATATTTGCAGAGTGAAGGAACAAATACATGTGTATGTGTATGCATATATATATATGCAAGTATATGTCTTATGAACATATACTTGCATATATACGTGTGTGTGCATGTATAAGACATATACTTGCATATATACATGTGTGTATGCATATATATGAATACATATATGCATATATATGATTATGAATACATATATGCATACATATATGAATACCAATTGATAACATGTTTTTTTAAAATCTTTTTTTATTGTAGTTGTCTATGCATTTTTTAAATAAAATGCAATAAAATACAGTTGTCTTTGTTACTATGTATCTTCTTCATGTGCTTGAAATGGGAACTTTTGAATTTCAATCAATTTGTATGCCTGCCACTCTGCATGCTTTCATACCAGGCCACAAATGTCTAAATCGCTGTTTTCTAACCCTGTCTAAATCTGACAACCGCCTCCCACTGCCCCCACCCCGCCCCCAATAATTCAATACGACAGTGTTCAAACCCATGGACTTAGTGTCTGCCTTTCCTGTGAAGCTACCAAAAGCTCCATCCATGTTTTCATCAAACGTTATGCTATGTCTAAAGCATGTGGTGTTACTAGGGTGGTTTTATAGTTACTGTTTGCACGAAGGACTCCGAGATCCTCGACTGGTCTCACTCAAAGGTAACAAATATTCTTCAAGATACCAGTTGTACGTACGCTTGTCTTTCACAGCTTACCCCTCTCTGTTCCCCTCTCTGAGCCCTTCCACTTATGATCTTGCCACTGAGAGAGAATTGAAACAGTAAGTGGTGTTCTCTGCTTTATATGCCGTGCATTGAGGAGGTGAAAGTGTATGGCAATAGTATGCCACCTATACATGCTGAAAGACAGAGTTTTCTTTTGTCAAGTGACAAAGCATGAGCATGCTCATTGTTTGAAATACACRTGGACTGCGTGTTCTAAAGAACACCCTATTTTTCAAGTCATATGGCTATCGCTCTGCCATTGGCAGTAGCTGTGAGTAACTAGTGGCATTCAGAGTAAATTTAAAATGTCTGTTTTGTCCATTTATTTGTATTGCTAGGGAGCAGTTTTCTTTAGATTAAAAATGCTACAACTTCAGTGACTTTAATTATTACCTTGAGACTGTTATGTATTCACTGAAGAAAAGAAACACTAGCTGATGCCTGAAGCACCAATTAAAAGAATATTACCTTACCCATGCAAATTCTGGTATCCACACAAGTATTTATTTACATGGTTTTAATGTGTGTGTGTATGTTAATAATAGTGTTCTTAAGCCATGCATGTAATATATTTAAAGCTTCCCTCTGTTATTCCAGAAGTGACAGCATSGTCAAGTGAAGGCTTTCCAGTATTTGGGACACTTAAGCAGCAGATATAGCTTGCAATTAGGGTTTCTTATTAAATTCTTGAAGAATTCAATGTGCTTGAGAAGTGGTATCTTTGCCATGCTTCCAAGTTGTACCATACAGATGAGTGAGGAATCGCACTTCAGACTGTCATTGCTGTGGGAGCAATGCAGGTTTCCTTCTGCCTGGAGTCGGGAGCTGTCCTGTGGCTGGCTGGGCCAAACTGACTCAGTACTCACTCCCAGTAATTTGGGTTTACCCTGAGAAAGATGTCTCCAGTGAGATATCCCTTTTCCTCTTTGCCTTTTTCCCCCTTTTCATCCCTTTTCCTCTTTGCCTTTTGTGGAGTGTGCCAGTGGAACCGAAGTCTCTTGGACCCACTCAGCTGCTGCGGAAGATCTTGCCTGGCTATTCAAACTAGTCTTTTGGAACACAGGAATGGCTTCTTGATGGCCCTCTTTTTGGCTAACACCAAGAAAAAAACACATTGTATCTCTTCTGCTTTTGTTGTGGCATCTCTCTGACTGTGTTATTAGCATATTCCTGTGGTTCTGCTGGCATGAGGCTGCTCCCTGACATGGTGTTGGCAGCCTGGGTTGGGTATTCATCTGCTGCTCGTCCTGTCCTGGCACTGCTCAGAGCATCAAGCTCAGAACAGAGTGGTTTCGGCATCAAGAAGCTTTTGCKAAGCACTGTTACCATCCCTCTTCTGGGTCACTTTGAGTACCTTTAGCTCTGCACAAAGATACTCTGCAAGCACCTTATATGCAGATTCAAAGGTAAAAGCAATTGTTTGTTGGCTAGTATATGCAAAAGATAGCTTTCCTCCAGATTTGAGGGTTACTCACAATGCTGCAAAGTATACTTATTTTTGTAGGACAAAGAAGGTTCGAGTTCTTGTAGCAGATTCTACTAGCAGTGCTTTCTCTAAGAACCAAGTTTAGCTTTAGGACTTACCATAAATACTTATGTAATTTATTTTCAGAATTCTGTTTGTCAAGAAATTATACGTGGAATTTATTTTTTCCTACAGTCTGCAGCTGATGCTACGTTATTCAACCCAGATATTTGAGCTTTATTTTTTCTGAAAAATAGATCAATACCTTTTGATTAGGCCCCTTTTGTTTTTCTGCTACGGAGTGCTCAAAAGGGACAARCTTTTTCCATGTGACAGACCTCTTGTTGATTAAGTGGAAATCTGAAAAGGGTTATAAGGTGGCTTTTAGAAAGAATATCCTGTTTTGTTCAAGGCACTTTCAAGTAAAGATCAAAAAACATTGGTAGCTCTTCTAATCACTCAGATTAAGAGATTGAGATGTGCAGGCCTGCCACAGAGCTCCTTTTGCAATTTAACTAGGATTGCACTATTGCTGAGACTTCTGAGTGTGATACATCTTTGGAAAGACTGTTTTTCAGTCTTTATCTAAGAGCATGCAGGTTTCTGTAATAAGGCTTCAAGTTTCCGACGCTGTGAATTTCCATATGTACAGGTAGTTGTAGGTGAAAGATATGTTATTTACCTAAGCATTTTTTTGATGTGTGATGTTGGTATATACATTCCCAATCCATTTTTCTGTCCTGCCTCTTCAGAGGCCTTGTTAAATTCCAGAGTTCAGAGGAGCTAAGCAGGAAGCCTAATACTTACAGCTGAAAAAGCCCTAGAAACAAAGGGAAGGACAGGGACACATTCTTGCATATACTGCTAAGTAATTTAGCTTTTATTACTGGCCTGAAAGTAACCTACAGTGTGAATATATGTATAGACAATGCACTTTGAAGAAAAAGTTATAAGCCAAGTGGGCATAGCCAACAGGCATAATGGGGTACTTTTCCTTTTGTTTTTCTCCAGTTTTATTACCATGGAAGTAATCTTTGAGGGATTTTTTGCTGTGTAGGGCTGTAGATCAGCCTACTCTTCACTTTTCTTAGCTTGTATCAAATATCGTTAGATGGTATTAAAAAAAGCAGCTGTAAAGGATTGTGTTTTTTCCTGGGTTTTGTGTTTCACCTTAGAAACATAATGTTTAGACTCTATGGTAGGTTTAGCTGGTGTGGATCACTGTGCAGTGTGTCTGTATTGCTTCAGGTAGTCTGCTTGGTTTATCTACTACACTGTGCAGTAGAGTCCATGTAAGAGCAAAGTTGGAATAGGGCTTTAAGATACAGCGACTTGTCTAGAACACCCTGGAATGGATATGATTCATTCAATTTTCTTCTACAGTACTGGGATTAAACCTTTGTTTTGGGCATACTGAAAATGTAAAGCACGAGTTGTTCAAAATCAGTTAGATTAGGAAAGTGTATGTAATTCCTGCCCTGACAGTTTCTCTTTTGCTGAGGCATTATGTCTACCATACTATCAATTTCTTTAAAACAAACAAAAAGCTTTGCACCTCCATTCATCAAAATTTATCAAGTACATGGCTTTGTCATGACACTGACCTAGAAATACACATTGACACAATGTTAAGATGCAGTCCAAATGGCTGCGTTCATTCCCAGCTTCTCACAAATGTTTAGACGTAACAGTGTTTTCTTCAGTTGTTACTGTGCTATGGTGTAAGCAGTAGGCTCATCCTGTGCCTATCTTCCTGTGTGATCAAAGAAAAAAAGAAAAAAAGTTTGCTTACAGTGTCATCTGTATCATTGAAGGTGTTTTTGCCCATTCTAGGATGTCTTCGTCATTTTATCCACTTTATTTTGACTATGATATATACTTGAAATTCATCAGACTTGTTTGGGATATATTTAGTGTTCTCCTTCCTATCCTAAATAGGACATTGCTTAGAATGGTGCTTCTAATAGACTAATATTTGGTTTTCTTATAGCAAATGATGTTATATGGTATGGAATATCCCTTTGGCTGATTCAGGTCAGCTGTTGCAGCTATGTCCCCTCCCAAGTTCTTGCCTTGCCTACTCGCTGGGGGTTGCACATTGGGAAAAAGAGAAAGCCTTGGTGTTGTACAAGCACTGTTCAGCAATAGCCAAAATGTTGGTCTGTTATCAGCACTGTTTTAGCCACAAATCCAAAACACAGGACCAGACAGGCTGCTGTGGAGAAAATGAACTCCATCCCAGCCAGACCCAGTACGGTGATTCATTTTTTGAAAAACAGTTAGAATTATCTGTCTTCCTTTCCCTAGGTCATCCACTAGGTCAAGCAGTTTGAGAATATTCTTAGCTGTCAGAAAAGGAAATGGGGGGAGGCATTGTGTGCATGAAACAGTCTTTCTCTGTAGAGGTTTGTAGGTGTTCTAGTTCCGGTCTTGCGCCTTAACTTCATCTGTACTCAAATTCTTATGAATTACTGATCATGACTAGACAGTTAACCTGTTCAAATTGTGGATACTCATGATTGTTGTTTTGCATTAACTTATTGACAAAATTCTTGTCACTTCATAGCCATGTTTTTCTGTTTCTTAATTTTAAATCTCATCTTTTTCAGCATTTCCTTGAAGTCAGTACCCTTTAAAGGCCATGTATCACTAGAAAACAAATGCCTTAATTCTAAAGTATTAACAATTAATTATTTGTATTACAGTAACATCTAAAAACATTAGTCAATATTGAGGTCTAACCATGTGGTGCATGTTGTGATCACAACTAGCCGAAGAGCCTGCCTGGATTTGATTACTATAGTGATTAAATCCTCCAAAATAAATGTTCTTTAAAATGTATGATTAGATCAATATTAATCTATTTAAGACTAATTCCAGAACAAAGGTTTAGTTCATTTTAGTGAATAATGTAATGCAGATGCAATTTTCTAAATGTGTTTTTAAAAAAAGCATTGTACCTCTTCTCATAGCTTTTACTTTGAGATACAGAATGAGTTTTTGGTGGTCTTCATTGTAAGCAAATAAGGAATTACATATTACACTTTAGTGCTTTCAGGTTCTGGTGAGCTCTTTCTACTGTATCTTGCTTGCATGGAGTTGGAGGAAACTTAAAACAGGGAAAGGTGATTCTAAAAATATTATACCGCACTGAAAARGAAAAGAGAAAAGAAAGGAAGACTAAGATCTGGAGAGCACAATCTACAAGATTAAAGGGAAATATACCACCTTCCAAATGCATAAAAGTACCTACAAAAGGGAAGTCAACAAAATATTTTCCATATTCTCCAAAAGAAATAATCCTGGATTCAAATAGCAGCAAGGAAAGTTCAGGTTATAAAGGACGTGTATGTTGTCTGAGCCACTGAAATAGGTTGTCCAGTGAGGATTTGCCTTCTCCACTTGACATAAATATTCTAGATTTTCAAGTACTATACCAAAATGTTACTGTTACATGCAGTTTTCTTGGCTGATGTTGATCAGTGGAAGAAATTTCTTCTAAAAAGATGCCTGTGCAACACCACCACTTTCAAACTGGTCTGTGTGGAGTAGCAGAAATATACTCTGTTTCCTTGGAATACTGTGCAGAAACACCTTGGAATTTAGGTTTTGCGGAAGTTGTATGCATCATTTTCCACAGGCAAGGAGTGCTGTGTTATTCAGTCCTGATGATAAATGACTGGACACTGCTAGAAACAGGCTAAACATCTGCGAGGAGAGGTTTAGAGACATTGCTTGGATGAGCTAGATGATTTCTCAGGGGTCCTTCCATTCCTGTTTTTTTACAACTCTGTAAACACATACCTTTTAAGCTTTGAAGATTTGTTTTGTGATTAAGACCAGGAAACTCAGAAAGAAGGTAGTTTTTTGGAAATGTGTTTCATCCCCTACCTTGCACATCTAAATCATGAACAGGCACCTGCTTTATCAGTTTTTGTTTTAACTTTTACAGTTCTGTTCACAAACTTAGATAAAACCACTTTTTTCCATATTTACTGAGAAGTTTGCCATTCTGTTTCTCTTAAAATGTATGTTTATTTCTAAGGTGCAGGATCTTTGGATATAAAAGTTAGCAGCATGCTGTATTTAATATTGGTAACAATGAATCACAGGATAAATGCATTTATTTTTTTTCTGTGACCTTAAAAATATGTAGCATCTGTTACTCAAAAGCAGGTGTTGCAGGCACAGTTGTGTGGAGTTTTAGAAATTACTCATTTTAAGGATCTGTATGTGTTGTTTTTGCATATATGTTTATATTGATATGATTGCCATGAAGTTTGATCAACTAAGAAATAAATTGAAAACAACATTTTATTTTTTAATATAAGCAATAATTTCATGGGAAAATAATCTTTGTGTTCATGAGAAATTTCTGTAATAAAGAAGATGGGTCTAATTTTTTCCATATTAAGATTTGCAAATGTCTTGAATTCATCAATTTTCTATTGACTCAGATTTCCTTTAAAAAAAAAAAAAAAAAAATTCTAGACTAGCAGGCTGTCTTTAAAACAAAATCAAGGCCCTCTTCCCAACTTCTGAGCCTCTAAATGAGACTCATGTCATAATTCAGCCAAATATGAAGTCCTTTTTCTGAGAGACAAAATACACAGTTAATTTGTTCTGTTCTTCTCTATTCTCCGTAGCAAATTACTGACAAGTTTTCCTAGTGCTCTTTTAAATGCTGCAGATACTAAATTATATCTGTCCCCTGTAGAAAAAAAAATTGAAATAGGAAGTTGCTGGAAAAATTAGAGTAATTTTTATGGAAAGTGGATTTAGATTATGTGAAATTGTTGGGTTTTGGCAAGTTTGGGTTGTTGCCTGTCTGAATAGTGGGCTGCAGTAGACAGAAGAGTGACATGCAGGCAGTTGAACTCACTCCTTGTGTAGTAGCTGGGCCTGGCCAACTTTGCCCACAAATTTCTGATGTCCGGGGGTGGCCAGGCCTCCTCCACCGAACTCGCAGCCTGGCGCTCTTCATCGCCCATGCTCCTGCGGGGTGTTCCAGGCTCAGGTCTTAAGGTTTAGCTTTATGTTCTGGGGCTGAAGCATTAGACCCAGATATGAAGAGAGCAGCATATTTTTAAGAATTCAAGGTAGTTTTGTGTGTCTTAAGGAGTGGAAGAGCTGCTCCTCTACCATGACGACTGAAGTGTGCTCCTTTTCCATTGTTCAACTGCATGGTGTTTTCAGCATGTTTATTTTCCTGATGAATCTTGCATGGAGTGACATTACTTTCACCTGTGTAAAATAGGGGTAATTGGGTTCTTCTGTTTAACTTGTACCTTTTGCAGTTTTGGGTTTTACTCCTGATTTATTGTCCTGTCTGGGGCTGTTATCTGATGGGGGATAAAAGAATAATAATTGGGTTTGTGAAATTAGATCCTAAAGTCTGTTCTCTAGTCTCACAGACATACATAAGACCAGACATGTGCAAAGGATTTTGCTTTTATTCCTGGTGGGATTAAACAGGAGCATTCAAAGTTCTTAATTGCTTGTCATCATTGCAGAGCAAAAGAGTAAAAAAAAAAAAAAAAAAAAAAAAAAAAAACAAAACAAACCAAAACAAAAAACCCTTGAAAAAATTTGACCTGTGTGAGGCACAGCCAGTTTTTGAGACTATCTCAGTAACTGTATAGTTTTCAGTCAGTTTGCTTGTGTGTAAAGTAAGCAATGCCACAAATTAATATAATGTGTTTTATCTGGTTTTAGGCTGGTACAGAGGTGTTTCCATTAAGAAGCCCAATGTAAAGGTAAGTGTGAATACATTAATTTAGTGGGAGATTATATATACTTTGCTGTTGCAACCCTGTAAACTTTTAGTTTTCCTTACCCTTAGGATTTTACTTCTAACTTTTTTCCTGTGGGAGGATTGGATTTATTTTCTAAATTGAGAGAACAATACTCATTAGTAACCCAAAGGATCAGAAACCTTCCTGACATGTAACATGTAATCTTTCCAACATTTATAAATCTCATCCAATTTGATCCCTTCCACCCTACTCCCTTAAGAAAAGCATAGATGGATGATCTTGCACTGCTTAATTCAGGATTTTTAAAGAACACGCTTAATAATTTGCATTATTAATCTAAGACAACTTTGAAAAAAGTCTGATGAAAAAGGATATTGTAAGTTTGGGGTTTTTTTCAGATTTTTACAGTTTAACCACTGCGTTTGGTTATTTTCCAGTCATATCCCTGTTTTGCTCTTGGAGAACTTTTTTGACTGTTCTGATACGAATTTTTTGTGAGTGCATGGATATTTTTGTAAATGTATGTATCCAATGTAAATAGTTGCTTCTATGTAAGCATCACTTCTTTGTCTTTTGGTTTAAATATAGCTTGTATTTAAAAAGAAGAGAGTACCTGTATTATGGAATATGGTATTACCTGTATTATGTTTTCATGACTATAATACTCTTTAATGGAGAAGCCTACATTCATTGTGTGTGTATTGGTACATCTTCTGCTTTTGTATATGTTCGCTTTTGATTGGAGAGCCCTTCAAACCTGCCTTGGTTTCTTAGGTAACCAGCACAGGATCACAGAAATAAACAGCATTAATCAGAAGTGAACCAAACAAGAAACTGAAGTAGCATTTCTTTCTCTTCCAGATTTTCGTGTGGCTGAAAGCATGCACATTTACTTTTTTTTTTCCCCAATGAAGCCATTCCTGTTAGATTAATCTTTTTTCCTTCTGCAGTTTCAGTCTTGCCTATGAAAAAGAAGGAATTTTTCTTAGCATTTTGAATCGTCTTTACTTAGTATTCCTTTCAATCCCCCCATGAAAATTTTTCTTCCTAAATTTTACTGTTTTAAAGCTCTAAAAATTTAAAGCCCACACTTGATTACTGACATTTTTGTGAGAGGCTGTCAGCTGGTTTTTAACCTGAAGATTACCAGTGCTGATCCTGTATTCCCCACTGAAGTGCAGGCTTACCATTCTTACAGTCTGACTGAGTTTGCTCTGAGGATTCAGGGCCATGTGTTTTACAGAGATAATGGAACACTATGMAAAGTTTGGTTTAAATTACCTCTTTTCCTCATGTCTCATCACACAAGAACACTGGCACAGGCAAGGTTAGAATCCAACCGTCATGGGAACAGCAAAAGGCAAATAGCCGGAGCTATCCCAAGTGGGTTTAAACAGCTTTTTGTTGGAAAGAGGGAGGAAAGAGGATAGCTCCAGGATATGCAAGTAATAGAATACTTCTTTCCTTAGTGAAAGACTGGTATGGGGGCTAGACACAAATTTGATGGTGGGCTTTTTGTTTTGTCTTTTTTTAAAACCTATGTCCTTGTCATCTAATGTAATGTAGCATACCGATACAGAGGCCTGGTCTGGAAGCATAGTGATGCTATGCTGCCAACTGCATGATAGCCACTTTTCTGGCTGTCCTGGCTAGCTTACATCTCTCCAGTAAATGTTCCTGGTAGTTACTTCTGTTACTCATTCCTTTCTGCTAACTGCAAGCTGTTTTCTGAACTCTTCCTACTTGTCACACCTTTTTCCTGCCTGCTCATCACCTGTTAGTGGATTATTGGGCTCTCACAGTCTTTGCAGTAGGAAGACAATTGGCTAAACCTAAATGTTCTTTTAAATCGATCTTGTCCCTTCCAAGGCAGCTGTGTAGGATTAGAGTGACACCTTTTCATTTGGTCCTAGTTGACTTACCCATGATTTTTATACCAGAGCATATTTCCCATACAACAGTGTTTCTGAACACTTCAGGAGCTTTTGGGAATGGAAAGTACTCAGCTTGAATCTTTGTATGATATTTTTATTGAATAGACTTGCAAAACTTCCTTATTAAGAAATTGATCTTTCAAGGTGGAGGTCTGATTCAGTGCGCTGTCCTGTTCTAAGATGGATTAAAATGATCAATTGTGACTGATTTGAATGTTGACTTTTGACTGTGGCAGCTTCTTTGACACAGTGTTAGGGGTTTTTTTAATAGGTATATTGGTAATTATTTATTGTCACTTAGGATATAAATGCTAAAAACTGCAAATGTATTTTTCTAACTTACAGACTTTTTTTCTCTTGCAGGGGATTTTTCCTGCAAACTATATTCACTTGAAAAAGGCAATCGTCAGTAACAGAGGGTAAGTATTTTTCCTTCTCTTTAAGAAGCTGCAGTGTTTCTTGTCTAGAAGGGAATCTAAGAAATAGTAATTAAAATTTATAGAGTAGTTTTAGTCCATTGTATCTTTTGTTGTGTAGGGTTTGAAAATGAAATGTAATTCTGCAGAGCTTTGGATTTTTTTGTTTTTTGATATAGCAAGAATCAGTTCTGTTGGTTACTCCTGTTTACTTTTGCTCATAAAATTGTAACTTCAGAGGTATCGTCTGAAACACTCGCATTTTAAAGAACTCTATTTATATTTTTCATTTCTGCTTGTTCCTCACTGGAAAAAGTCTATATGTTCCTGTTTGTTACGGAGGCACCAGCATGTAGACAGCCCGTCTTGTTTGTCAAGAGATTTTCATTGAGATGTAGCTGGCAAGGTAGCTATGTTACTTTGAAACTTTTCAAAAGGATCCAACCCTCCACGCCTCAAGCCAAAGAATGACTGAAGTACACTCTGCTGAAAGTATTTTACCTTCGCTGTCTTTATATGTAGCTCATATGTTGCTAGAGGTAGGTTTAGTTTAGTTAATGTGAATAGCAATACTGATGGCCACATAATGTCAGAGATTTTACTGTGTGTAGGCTCTATAACCTGCAAAGTTTCCCGTGCGATTGACTGAGACGCCTGAAATCAGTATCTTGTGTCTTCACTGCTGCTTTTACCTGCATTTTCTAGATTAAGGCCACTCTGGGGAGATTTATAGGTGCAGCATTTCAGACAGTGACCCAAGGCAACAAATTAAATGTGGAAGATAAAACATATTAAATGACATTTAGTGAAGTACCTGTAGAAAAATATGTGACTTCTGATAGTCTTGAGTTGTATGTTTATCCTCAAAGGGACTGAGTAAAGATTGTAAGGGCAACTGTAATACTGATGCTTCATAACTTTGGGGTGTGGTAAAATCGTATATATTGCATAGAATGACTATTCCTAACGTGTAYTCTCCTTGGGGGGTAGACCAGTTTCCTGTAATCTGTAGTTAATTGGTACTTGATGTTAGTTTGGAATTTGTAACGGGCAACCAGTTCAGAATATTTAGATACTTACTGAGAAAGCTGATGTACTTTTTAAAAATAAGTATCAAAGACTGGTATACCAGTTGATACAACAGAATGTAATACAGTTCTGAACCAGAGACCATGGTTATCTCATGTTTTGGAAAAAGAAATTCTGCCCCTGTATTTAAGAATATATTCTTAAAGTACCAATATAAACACTTGTGAAATAATAGAGCATGGTATATAATGTTCTTATGAGTCATAGACCCAATGTAATGTCGTTAATATGTGGGTATAATGGAGGAAGTGCAGGGTTATAGGAATTCAAAGCGTTATATTTACATGGTTAAATGTAGTCCTGATGTGCATCCTCTTTTAAATCTAGCCATACTGTTGGAGGCTGATCTTCCAAAATGTTTTTCACTGATGCCAAAAGTTTGTAAATCCATTTCTAAAAATAATCTTTAGAAGAACATTTTTCTTTGGTTTTGATCCCTGCCCSCCCCCCCCCCCCCCCCATTAGCTAAAGTGTATTGTGTGATTCCTTTCATCCTTTCGTTTTCTGTGATTTCTTTAAGGGATGTTGAACTATTTTGAATCCCTTCCCTGTAATGACATTTTACAGAGATCTGAAAAGAACTGAATTTTCAGCTAGAAGTGGTTGTGGAATCATTTTTAATGTTGTTAGTGTCAAGCAAACTTTTGATGATGTATACTAAATGTAGAATTTTTGTTTAACCATTGAAATGATCTTTAAATATGAGCTAAAGAATAGGTGTTGGGATTTTCATCATATTCTTAGTGTCTTGACCGCAAAGGGACAATTCCGATTGTTTTGATTAGAGGATAGTTCACTCAGGTTTCATATCCAATATTGAAAAATTCTTCTGGATAGGAAAGGTTAATAGATGGTAGATCATTTTGGTAGTTAATGATATTGGCTAACATATTAGTTGGAGGGGAAAAAAGGGTTGGACTGGCTTAGAGAGATGGGACACAAACTGCGAAGGACCCCACTTTACAGGCAAGTTAATTTAACATGCTATAATAATGAAAAGTGTTTTCATTGACCTTGATTAGAATGAAATTATATATTTTGAACAGGTAACTAGGAAATGCTTCACATAAGCTGATTCTTGTGGAGTGTAATGGAGGAACAGTTGATATAACCCTGGAGTAGCTTCAGTGTTACAACAGACAAAATGTTGCTCTTAAGATATTTTCCTTTATGTTGAACAAATTCAAACAAATTCAAGTTCTAGCATTTTACAAATTACTATGCTGACATTTATTTCTTTCTCTACCTTTTCCAGGGTACCTTTCCTAATTTTTTCCCCTCTTCTTGTATAGGCAATATGAAACAGTTGTTCCGCTTGAAGATTCTGTTGTGACTGAAGTCACAGCAACACTGCAGGAATGGGCTGTGCTCTGGAAACAGCTGTATGTGGTAAGAACAGTACTCTTCTCATTGTACTTTATTTCTCAAATATCTTGGGAGATAGGTTGCCTGCATTTCAGTCCATTAGGAAAAAATCATAATCAATGTAAGAATTGTTAGATTCATTTTATCTACTGGGGGGTTCGCTAACTGCAGAATCACTGATCATGTGAGGTTCACATAGGCTATGTTGAAAATTTCAGCAGTTTTGAAATTTTGACTTCAGAGCTGAAAGCTTCATTGTTTAAAAAACCAAATTTTAAAGTGTTCTTAAATATGTAAGAAATAGTATATGTGTTTAGTAACAGAAAATGGAAGTCCCATCAAAGATTTCAAAGAATTGCTCAGCACAGTCTATGAGCGTTTGTTTTGGCATCTAGAGTTTGAAAGAGGAAGAACTCAAACAGAAGTCTTTTCRTACAATTGTTCCTCCCTCTATTAAAAATAAAAACTCAAGATAAGTGTATTAAGTTTTATCCTCATCTATTTTATATAATTTTTAGTTGCTGCCACATAATGTCACCTACCTCTGCTTTCATCTTTGTTCTCTTACTCTTTTAATGGCCAAATCCCATGGAACAGCAAATAAAAAACTTGTACATTTGAAAGTATTTTTTTCCTGGGTTTTTCTTTTTTTTTTCTTTTAGCTTTTTAGCTTAGGAATTACAAGCCATAACTGTAGGATTAAGATCAAGAACTGTAGGTGATACAAGCATGTATTTCCTTTCTTTCCTTACGTTAGAGAAATACCTCTACATAGAGCTGCAGCAGCTTTGTTTCTTTAAACCTGAAGTGACAGTAGTTAGATATCTGGGAAATAAGACGGGAAAGGTCCGATTAAATGAGTATAGTRTATCTCTAGCATAACCAGCCGTGTTCCGTACTCCCTTCAAAAAGCAATCAAGTCTATTATGAAATCAGTTTTACTTCTGTTGCTCCCACTTCTTTTACAGGGATCATATGCCTCTGAAGAAATTTTCTTGGAAAGTAGCATCCAATCTAATTGCGGGGGGGCATGGCACATGGTATATACACTTTTTTTAATACCACTCTCACACCTAGTACTCCTTGTTTTTCCATTTCAAATACCTCTCTGGTGTATGAGAATAAAGCAATCTTTTTTTCTTTTCTTCCTGTAAGATTTTTCTCTCTCCCCAGTGTCAGATGAAGAAGGCAACAGTAATACTGACAATGGTATTGAATTGGAGAAAGGGGAATCATTTTACCTACAATGAGTTAGACTTCCTTTCTACTAATCTATTTCTTTTTTATTGTGAAAACTAGTTCCTCGAGGGGAGGGAGAGAGAGAAAGCTCTAGCTATAAACTTTCACTTGGGAATTTTCTTTCTGGGACTGCTTTCTATTCTAGCTCATTATACTTATTATAACATTGCACACAACATTATTGTATTCTTAAATAACAGGGGAAAGAATTTACTGTTTTCGTAGAACTTTGGAAGGGGACATCTGTTCCATTACAAGAAGAAATTGGCAGAGCTTCAGAGTAGAAAATAAATTGTTTTGTGGTGGATTTCTCCAGAAATTTTTTAAAAACAAAAACAAAMAAAMAAAAMMAAAAMMCCAAAACCAACAACAACAAAACAAACAACACCCCCCAAAAAACAAGCAAACAAAAAAAACCCCAACCAAAAMAAMCAAACAAACAAACAAACAACAAAAAAAACCAAAAAAACAAACCACAAAAAAACCCCACCAAAAACAACAAACAAACAAAACTAAAAAAAAAAMCAAACCCAAATATTTTCTAATATAGAAATAATCAGAGAATTGTTTAGGTTGGAAGGAACCTCTTGAGATCATCTAGTTCAACTGCCTTCTCAAGTAGGGTCAGCTAGAGTAGGTTGTCCAGGACTGCATCCAGTCAGGTTTTGAGTTTCTTGTGAATGGAGACTCCACAACTTCCCTGGACAAAGCTGTCAGTGTTTGACCACCTTCAGTCTTAATGTTCCAGACTGCTGATGTAGTACCATAGCTCTTCTGACATGAAAGAACGGTCTACACTATTTTTAGGTGGGTAACAGAAATTTGTCCCGTTTACAAACTGTAAATCTGAAGCCTGAGAAAGTGTACAGAGGTGCACAAATGGATGTGGCAGAGCTGGGATTAGGATTTTATAATTGGTATTTAGGCTAGAAGCTATGCTGTAAGGTCATATCTTAAAATATATTAAGAGACTAAATGAAAATACTTGATTGTTGTTGGATCAGCACCAGCAGAAATTTTTTGTTATTCCCAAACTGTAATATGAATTGTCTAAGAAATCTAATTAATGTTATTTATCATGCTACTGTGCCTAGTCAGCTTTGTGGAAAAGGTTCTTACTGTAGCGAAAGTTCAAATGCTAGTTGTTACTGCAGATGTTTTCAGTAGGTCAGTACCTATAAATGGTAACAGTAGGCACTTCATTATTTAGTAGTATTACACTGTAAGACAACTGCCAAACAAAATGTACAGCATCTCTTAATATCTCTGAAGGCTGAAATGTTCATCTCCTGCTTTTTGGCAAACTGCTTACTTGGATTATGGTTTGAAAGACCAAGTTTGTTTCAATTAAAAATCCCAAGAAATTGCTGTAGTAATATCGTTGTGATACATTGTAAGGTTTGTATTTGCCTTTCAGTTAAACTATAGCAACTGGAATGTAATACCCAGGAAGCCTGGGGCAATTAAAACACTGCCTGAAGACGGATGCTATGTTGTTCCAAGATAAAACAGATCAGCTGAAAAAAAATTGGAGGGAGGAGGAGAACAGTGAGAAATGGAAGGGCAAAGTGAAGAACAACTTTGAGAGAGACAGTTGTAGATAACTAGTTCGTGTAAAATATCAGCAATCTTCCTCAGTTCCTTCTGACCACAGAGAGTCCATGCTATTACTAGGAAGAAGCTGTGCGTGGGGAAGCTTGAATAGGTTTGAGTTATGAGAGTTGTGCAGTAACTTTAGTTTGTAGGTCTGTGAAATATATATTGGAAAGATTAGCCTGAGTTCACTGTAGTAACACAGGGCTGTGATATTCTTGCAATTATTGCTATCAAGGTGAAAGCAAAGTGATAGTCTTAGTAGAACTAGAAGCTGAGACTGTGGAGAAAAAGGCATTTGTGTGCAATGAGTTCTTAAAGGAAGGGCTGTGCCTAAAATGAATTTGAAATAGAAAGATGTATGGTATTTTCTTTGCTTTACTGTAATATCATGTTATGCTCTGACCAGCTGGATTCTGATATTATAACCCTTTAAATGCTACCAAAACAGTAAGAATTTTAAAAATGCAGAAGGTTTCTCTCAAATTGGAAAGGGATACAAATAATACCGGTATGGAAGCTATCAGAAAATTTCTTCAGGGTTTTTGTTATTTATATTGGGTATTTTTTGTAGCAGTAATAATAACCTAGTTAAAAATTCTATCTAAAAGTCACCTTTATTTGTTACTGAGTAATCAGTAATAGAATTTAAATATTTAATATTTTTAAAGAAGTAAAGATGATATGACTTTTATGGTTCCGGGATACAAAAGAGCACATTTTTTCCCCTATTTGAATATGTAGTCTGTGTGCAGATAGATATAGTGTCATGGCATTGGAAAATAAAAAAGCAGTTCTTTGCTTTCTGATCTGCCTGTATCCAGGCTTCTAAGATGAGCACAGAAACAGTAAGATTTCAGAACTACTTTCTGTCAGAAAAGGTYACTGTTCTGTTTAACCTACTTGGTTTGGATTTTCCTACTTTTCACTGCCATTGTACAAAATCTTTGGGAGGGAGTTCACAGGAACTGAGTGTTCAAAATCTGTCCTATGTAAACACTGTATACTGATTTGCTCGTAATGTGGCTAGAGTTTCTGATAACCATAGCTGACCAGATGTGTGTGTGTGTATGTATGTGTGAGTGTATGTATACACATACATACACATATGTGCATATATTGTCACTAAGTGTATGGACCCTGTATCTTGTGTTATTGTTTTGCCTGGCTCAAATAATCCATGTTGTTATTTAGATTAATTTGGACAAGACACCTATTTCATTTTGTGGGAAGCCTAAGAAACTTAAAAGAAGGTTCTACTTATCCTTTCTCGGTATTACAAAGGCTTATAAACAAAAGATGCCATTGATTCCCTTCCCCAATATTATACTTAATGTGGAGTGGAAAAGGGAAGAAAAATAAAATTATTATTAGTACCACTATGGGAAGCTGAGCTTGTGCTTGTGACTACCCCAGAGGGACAAGGAAGAGAGAGCAGAAAAGCAAGAAAAAACCTTGCAGAGACTTCTGTAGGCACAGAGGTGGATAAAGATGCAAAATTGCATTTGTTATGGTGCAATGCATGTGTGTGGCTGTCATGTAGTTGCCCAGACCAGTGTATGACTTCCACTGAGACAGAAAAATAATACCAATAAGGTAGATAACTTTCTCTCTTACCCTGTATGTGTTGATAAGATTTGTTATTTTTATACTACTTCTAAATAAAGGATCTGCAGGTTCTCTGTGAGCTTTAGTTAATTAGGTCAAACAAGACTCCTGTGAGTTTTAAGTCAGCTAAAGAGATCACTGAAACTCACAGTTGGAGCGTAGTAGCTATTTTAACAGTAAAAAAAAATTCCTCAGAGTTTAAGATGTGATGTGAGGACTATTTCTGTTGAAATAGCAGATGACTGCAGAGAGACCAAACATAATTGCCCAATTTAGAATTTGGTCAGATCAATAAAGGTAATTTGCTACTTTTATGCAGAAGGAGAGCGGGGGCAAGAGTGTGGAGTGACTTCTCGTTTAGTTTTAGGAGTAAGACCAAATGGCATTGGGAATAGATGGAATTTTTGCCAGCTGAGTCTGAAACACATTTCCTATTGGCTCCTTCTAAATTTTCTGAGGATCCTATCGAGTAAAAGAGAGTGGGTAAAAGGACTTGGTGCAGTTGAAGCTATCTGATTTGGGTGTTTTAGGGTGTTCCTAAAATTGAAGCATTAGTTCAAAACTCATCTTAAAAAAAAAAAAAAAATGCCATTCACTGAATCACTAATGGAGTTTACTGTTGTATTGGAGTATTTTATGAGACATTTTTACTTAGTGAGATGCCTTTTGCTTCATATCTGATAAAACATGGAACTGCTGATGCATTTTCTAAACTATGTAGACAGAAAAAAGTGTGGACATGCTGCATCTGAGGTCTACTTCAGAAGGTCTTCCTTGGAGGAATAGGAYGGAAAGTCGAGGCTGAGCGTATTTCATACACACTTATAGTTCTGTGCAGGTAAACTCCTGGAAAGATAAGGTATTTGTACTGAGACATATGTAGAGAGATGGTATTGCACATATATGTGGTCCTCTTTCCTTTTTCTGAGTCATTTTTAAGGTTACCTGCAAATAGGAAAATCCTTGAGGATGATTGTTCAGGCATTGCAAGAGAGACATCTAAAAAGAATCTTAAGAGCTTGTCTGGCCCCAGTTGACACTAACAGAGAGACTCAAAGTTATCACTTTATTATCCCTAGTCCTATATTCTAATGTTCGGCAGTATTATAGATATTTTTAGATCTTTCTATGGTTGGAGTGAAGGATGGATCTTCATGGAGTGGCCAGAAACTCGGATATGAGTTTGAGGCAGCTGATAGTCTTGTTAAGTGCTGTGCAGAATRTAAGGGAAACTAAGAGTAAATATTTCCACTTTCAGTAGCATCTAGTTCTTCAGTTTCTCAAAGGGAACAGTGCGCTGGGAAAACATTTGATTGCTTAGTAACCTAATCAGAGGCTTTTAGCAGATTTGTCATTTGATTGCTAGAAAATACTTGAACGTTTTTCTTGATTGGGTTGTGAAGGGTACGTGCAGAATGATTTGGAGAATGGAGAATGATGAAGACTTCAGTATTGTATGCATAAGGTGGACATCGTTATAATTTGGTATGTTCAGTCATGGAAGGGGAAGCTGGAGATAAATCACAGAATCATAGAATAGCCCAGGTTGGAAGGGACCTCAAAAGATCATCTGGTCCAACCTTTTGTGGGAAAGGGAGCCTAGATGAGGTTATCTAGCACCCTGTCCAATTGCATCTTGAAAACRTCCAGCAGTGGGGACTCAACCACATCCCTGGKGAGGTTGTTCCAGTGAATGATTGTTGTTACTGTAAAAAATTTCTTTCTTATGTTGAGATAAAACCTCTCCTGGTGCAATTTATACCCCTTGCCCCTTGTCGTCTCCATGTGGCTCCTTGTGAAGAGAGAGCTCCATCCTTTTTGTAGCCACCCTTTAAGTACTAGAATACTGTGATGAGGTCCCCTGGAGCCTTCTTCTCTAGGGAGAAAAGACYGAATTCCTTTTGTCTTTCCTCATAGGGGCAGGTTCTCCAGCCCTTTGACCATCTTTGTGGCCCTCCTTTGGACCCTCTCCAGTCTGTCCATGTCTTTCTTGAATTGTGGGGCTCAGAATAAGGACCACAATATAGAAGTGTCACAGTGTCTACTCATTACTTTAGGCAGTTAGAAGTTTTTGTACCTAAAATCATAGGCTTTTACGCTGCTTAAATATGTTGTCTTTGGAAAGCTGAGTAAAAGTCTTTCTCGTGCTTTGTTAAATTGAGACTTGCATTTACATAAATTTATTAGCGATGGTTTCTTGRAGATCTTTAGTGGCTGTCATGACCTCTACGTTTCTTCTTTGGTGAAACAGTCCTAATGTAGAATCTACACTTAATATTTATTAGGTCACTGCCATAAAATGCAATCCATTTCAGTACATCTCCCCATTAGCACTAACTTGCTGAAATTCAGKTTAAGTGCTTCATATTTTAAGATTATAAAGGATCCCCATAATTTCTCCCTTCCCTATTTTTAAGAGGTTTAATGCAGTTGGTCTCTCATAGTGATTTTTGGAAGTCTGCGAGCTTTAAGGAATTASAAGTAGGCATAAATTTTTAGGAGAGTAAAATAAGATTAGTTTGTAAGCAAGTCTTATATCATTAAAATTTGAAAAATTACGATAATTGGTTTGAAAGTTACTTTCCTTTGAAGACCACAGAACTTATGGCTAGTTTATCGGATTTAAAGAACAGTATAACAAGGAGCAATATATGCAGTACACTTCACCTTTCATTTACTTCCACATACAGGTTCATGATATCGTTTAAGATTATTAGGATCAACTAGACAGTTCTTATATATTTTCAAACAAACAAACAGAAGGTTGACTATAAAACAAAAACTACAAAGTATTAATCAGACTGTATGGGAGGAATATATGTTTTGAGTTACCATGGAGATGGATAGATTTTAATAGATTTTAAAAATAAAGAGAGAATTAAATGTAAGTCTCCTTCTGGTGTCCTTGGCAAGTCCTATTGTGACAAACTGTGTGCAGGGTGCTTTTATAATTTCTTGCTTTGTAGGAGAATTTTRTTTAATCATTGATATGGGAGGTCATAATATGCTCTTTTATTTTGGTAAATAGAAGAGAACAGCTGCCTTCCTGATACTGAAATTCATAGCAAATCATGGGGGATTTGGAGGGAGGTTTTTTGAGATTAATTTTAGATTTTTTGAAGTATTAGCTAGTTTGTAGTTAACAAAGAGCTCTTTCCTTTTAGAACAATATCCTGTCTACAGCATGCTGAAAACAGTGTTACAGTATACATGTGAAGTACATGTGCAATATTAAAACATGGGAATTTGATTTTATTGAATGCTGGTTTAACACTAGCTTTGAACAGACAACCAACAAGGAAACAGAATAGAATTTACTCYGGGGAAACCAGTGGCTGACCTGCAGATGCTTTCAAACTACTTCTTTTGTACTGTAAACATACTGAACACTTAATTACATTAGACTGGGGAAAGAAGGTTTTAATCCAAAAATCCAAACAGGAGTTTGAGGGTTTCTTCTTCTGTAACTGGAGAGACTCACCTGGGTTGTTCCCAATATGATGTTATGACAGAATTGCATTTGAAATAGAGGCAAATGGTAGTGTGGTTTGCTTTTAGTCTTCCAAAGATGTATTTTGAGGAAATATGGCAGTTTGTTTTGTTTTGGTTTTGTTTTGTTTTTAAAGAACAGAAAATTAGAGAAGAGGGGGAAAAAAGGGGTAGGGGTGAAACTGGCAATCTGGCTTTTTGGAGTGAGTGAGCAAGCTTGTGTGCATGTATAGAGCTTAGAGGAAAAAGACTGATCATCCCTAGTGGGTATTTATTGGAACTAAAAAGACAGTTTGTTGGATTTCATTTTATAGAAGACAGATTTTTTCTTTTTTTTTTTTTTTTTCTTTGCTTTTTTAAAAAAAAAAAAAAAAACAAAAAACAAACAAGAACATCTGTCCTTTTGGCAGCCTGTATGGCACCGTTGTTCATGTGGTGTCAAGAAGTGTCCTTCAGTCTTATCCTGATTTATGTTACTTTCTGTTTTTTCTATCCTTAAGACATAGAGAGGAAAAGGTAACTAACATATGATAATTATAATTATTAATAACTATTGTAATTTTAATATCTATCTATATATAACACAATTATATATGTTTTCTAAGGGGAGTGCGTAACAAAGTTTCACGGGTGGCAGGGGTAGAAAATCAGGGTTATGAGAATTAGTGTATGCACAGGTGTAGTAAAAACCTTGTGGCTAGAGCAACAGAGAACACTGTAGCTGCAGCGGTGGACAGCCAGCACTTGGCCTGMCAAATTTGATTACTCTCTGCATTGTTGCATTTGGCTGGGCAGGAGGTAATGGTTGATTATTGTGTCCTTCTAAACAAACAGGAATAAAAATGCATCTTAATTTAAAAACTCAGTGGTAAGTCTGGCAAATGGATAGATACTTRATTTTACATAAGGTATTAAGGTGAAATTAAAACACTTAACAAGATTAATAAAGACCTGTTTCTTTTCTCTTATTTCAACTTCCAGCCACATGATTGTGGATATACTGTAGAGATAATTGGTAAATAAAAACTGTTCTAAAAGTATAAGTAGGGTGKCAAAGGCAAGCATTCAAGAACAACGGAAGTGCCTGTGTTCTCAGTTTAGTCTACCTTTTCTGTAAGAGTTATGATAAGACCTTTGATTTTGTAGTCACTTACCATATGGTATATGGTAATGAGGCTGTAACCCCCCTTCCTTCTTCATATGCTTCAACTCAACAGTGAGTGTGACAAAGACTTCCAGAAAGAGGGAGAGCCACTCTTAAAATGAAGAAAATGCAATGCTCTCCCTCAGAGAGGGTTGTGACCTTCCATCTTCCATGTCAATATTATAGGAGTTATCACAAGCTAGTTGCACAAAATTAGGGGACACTTTTATTCTTAAATCTCTCTGTAAAACCAAGATAATATTATCTCTAGTCTTGCATGTATTTTCACACAAATGTTGTAGGTTTGAAGCACTTGAATGCCGAATGTTATGCAGAAATCATTAGGAATGGGGAATATCTGCCTTCATGGTAAAGCTCTAATTATTTTCAGTAAACTAAGCCCTAAGAASCATACATTGAGCCACAAATGATAACGGAAATCTGGATGGCTGTTCATTAATTGGTCAAAATAAAGAGGGGTTCTGCATGTGGTCATGCAATTAAACACTATTGTAAAGCATATGTACAGGAGCCAGGGCTAATTTCAGTTATTGTTTATCCTCATTTTCTTGAGTACTTGACTCTCTGTTTGAGTAATTTTCTCATAACATATGTTTTTTGTGAATGTTGGAATGAAAAAGGGGGAAAGAAATATAAATTTTGTCTTCGGAAACCACTCACATAATTCCTTAAATAGATTGCATTTTAGTTTTGAGCTAACAATGATTCATGGCCTTTGGAGAAATGTGTTCTCCTTTCAGAAATTCTTCTGCCTGTTTCCTCAAGTTTTATTGTTTAATAGAAGTTATCATACTATGTTTTACACATAAAGATTGCTTAAAATAGAAGGAATACAAAGAAACAAAAATAAAGAAATTGGGAGAGGTTTCTATGAGAGAACTGTAGCTTCTCACATTTTTTGTGCTCACCTTCCTATAAATTTCATGGTGTTTTGTTTTTTTTTTTTTTGTTTCACTTTTCATTTAGAAGTGGAGCCTTGTGCTAGCTGATTGTTCATAGATACAGCCTTTGTTTTAGTCATAAATGTTGATTAAATATAAAAAATTACTGATTGCCAAGTTTGATTTCAAAGTCTTTAGCTGGTATCACTGCTATCACTGTACTGTATAGTAAGACCTTCTTCAGGTAGTGAAGATACTTTATGTTTGTACATTTACCCCTAAMAATAACATACTGCCTTTGAGGAAAAAAAAATAAATCCATCAGATGATATGAAAAGTTAATTCCAAAAGATAAATGAATTTAGTGCACCCCGATGCCTTATAAAACAAATACCCATTTCTTTTTAGTGCCAGTACTCACTGCCACTAATAGCTCCAGATCCAAAGTGTTTAGATGAGATCCAATACATATTACAGAGAAAACTGTTGCTGAAACAATGGAAACATAAATCAAGTGTAGGATTATATTACTTTCTGATAATAGCCACTGATATATGTATACCGCTTTGTATCAGTGGCTTCCTGTTGATGTGGTCTCTAGTTTGTTTTCCTTCAACACAAATGCATGCTGCTGCTAATAGTTCCGAAGGGGACAGCAAATGCTGAAGGTACACGAGCACTACTCAGCCAAATACTGCATCTCGCTTGTGTGTGGCTGAGAGTTGCTTCTGTGGCTGTTGTGCAGGCAAGTGCAGAGACACAGGAAATTTAGGAACCCCTATTCTAGGGGTGAGGGGGGAAGTAATAGCTTTGAGTCCAAAGAAATTTAATTGCTTTTTAAAAATGGTATTTGAAGTCCACTCTTTTGCTCAAAGTTTTACCCTCAGCGGTTAAGATTGCATGCACGTGTGACTTGTCACAAGGCTTTCTAGGGCTAATATAACTATACTAATTCTTTCTTTTCACTGTCTTTTGCTGAACTGTGTGTGAATTTTGGAACATCATAGAATCATGGAATCGTTTAGGTTGGAAAAGACCTTTAAGATCATCAAGTCCAACTGTTAACCTAGCACTGCCAAGTCCACCACTAAACCATGTCCCCAAGCGCCACATCCACACGTCTTTTAAATACCTCCAGGGATGGGGACTCAACCACTTCCCTGGGCAGCCTGTTCCAGTGCTTGACAACCCTTTTGGTGAAGGGTCCCTGAGCTGAAAGGACTTTTCATAAATTTGGAAGATCCTGAGTCCCAAGTTCTTTATCTGAAGTTTTGGGTTTCTTTTTTCAGTAAAATGACAGTAGTCTGAATTCAAAGACTTTTACATAGCAGGGGAAATAATGGTATCTTTTATGTTCTTTGCCATTTGAGCATTAGCTGTTTGGTCTAAATTAAATTGCAGTTTATGGAGCAGTTTTCAGTTTATTCTTTCAGATATGTCCTGAGAGGTGATGGGGAATTTGTGAATGCTTGCTCTGTAGTCGGTGCAAGAGCGGGCATTCAGAAATGAAGCTGAGATTGCATCCTTTCAGAAGGAAGGGGAGACTGTTATTTAATACCTCTCTGGACTTTTCAAGCTGATGTAAGCTGGCACTGCCGCTGAAAGAGGCAGTTTGTCGCCTTCCTGTCCCCTCCCGCCCTGTGACCTGTTCCCACCCTGTCCTTTCTGGCAGCAGCGGCAGTTGTGTAGGCGGCGAGTGAGTGGACTGAGGAGCTGTGCGTTCCTGTGCCGACACTCGGCAGCTGATTAGGGGGAGTTTGAGCTTCTCTTTTGTTTAATCCATTAGTTAATAACTTTTGATAGAACTGTTACCTTGACGTTTGTCAAAGATGCAGGTTTATAATTATTGTATTACTGTAAGTCTTTCTTTGGTTTAAGAATAATACTTACAGGTTTCTTTTCTCAATTAGCTTAAGCTCGGTTTATTGTGTACAGGTGCGTGTATTGTCAGTGTTTTCTAATACAACAGTTAAARTACTAGTAGTGATCCTAGGGCTATTACTTTTCCACACCTTCTTTTACTGACAGCATTTAATATTTTCTTTTGAGTCAGGGTAGGCCAGTAAAGGGTTGAAGGCAGCCATTTTATTTTGGGAATCCATCTAATCCATCTGTATCTGCCTCCTTCATTTTTCCTGACAGCCTCAGAACTTGAGGTAATAGTTAATGAAGTCTTTTTGTTCTATATATGACCTGGCAATCTTAGCCATCTTGCAGAGTGCATGCTGAAGAAGCACTGAGTTACCATTTTTAAGGAGTGAGGTAGTAACATTTTTGGTCTCAGAATTTTTGTTTTGAGCTGAATAGCTCAAGTTTAATTTGAAGTGCACAGGGCCAGTTACCTTCCACAGTGAGATAAACTTCTGCGGTTTCTCTGCAGATGAGACTTCTGCCTAGTGATTGTAAGTGGTTTTACTAATACTATCAAATGGACTTGTTATTTTCTTACTAGAGGGACGTGCTTGGAAGCCTGCTGAGATAGGATTTAATGAATTTCTAAAATGTAGCATAGAATACTGGCTCATAATACTAAAAGAAAGTTAACTTATTTTCTGGGAAAACTGAGAAAACAGCAGCAGAGGTTTCTTTTTAATGCTGTTTTCTGTGTGTTTACTAATGAAAAGGAAGGTGTAAAGAAACGGGGGCATGGCAGGTTTTCATGAATGTGTTGATAGAGTTAATGGAGTTATTTAAATTACTGTAAATAAAAACATTAATTATGGAATATTTGATAGAATGGAAGAGAGGGAAGAAGAAAATAAGATCTTTTTTTGTAACAACCAAATAACTTTAAGGGTGTTGTACATAGATATTACTAGCATATTCATTTCATTTAAACGTATGTGGTGACAGAAACTTTTGATCTTGGAAGTTACTGGTCCATGTGCTGGATCCTTAGGTAGATATTGTGTATTTTTAATATTTCAAAAATATAATTTTTTTTAAAAAAAGAAACTATACTGTCACTTCGAATAGGGAGATGTATATTACTTAAACATTGTGTGCTTTTTTAGAAGACATCAAACCCTGTCATCTTTCTCCTGCTCAGTCAAAAAGACYTGTACAATGTGGCAGATCAGTTCTGAATTGGCACAGCACTGTGCTCTGAAGACCAGCCCTAAGTTTCTCAGAACTCATGTCAACTATTCAATGGATCTCAGGTGTTAAACAAACAAACAAACCTCCCACCCTAAACATTGGGAAACTTTGACTTGTACTTTTATACAGGGAGCTCAGCTACCCCGTTTCTTCCATCCAACTCTTCTCCCATCATTTGTCCCCTTTTGTCTCATTCTTTTTCAGAATCCCAGTCTGAGCTTCTCATTAACTCTTTATCTCCTTTTCCCTGGTTCCTTGTCAGTTACTTCCCCGTCAGTCCCAGTGATGTATGTACTAGTCTTTTATTTTGATGAACCCTTAGTATGTTTTCTTCTATTTCCTGAATTTTGTCGGGTACTTCCTGCTTTCCTAAATTACTTTGTTTGTTTGTTTGTTTAATTGTTACTCTAATTGTTATGAAAGGGAACAAGTAGAATAAGTGTTGACTTCATTTTTCCTGCAATTAAAAAATTCCCTGGACAATTCATTTAGTTGACAAAAAGTGATATACAGAGATGTTTTAGTTATTACTTGAAGAGGCACTAAAGACAGTGAAATGGGGATATCCTGTTGCCTTTCAAAAGAGGAAAATATTGCGACCAATCCAGTGCTGAGAAGATACAAACCAAAGATAAGTTTTCTGTCAATTTTTGTCTGGCCCTTGTGTCACAGAGTGTAAACCGAATGGCAGGTTTTTTTAGGGGAACTAGCAGCATCGCTGACAAGTTTGGAATTGGGAGGATGATTTTAATGAGCCAGTTAGGCTTGTTGTTGGATTTTGGTGTCATACTCTGAAGTAGCTGCTGAGTTTGCTGTCTCACATCTGACAATAATTGCAGGCATGTCAGCTCTCACTGTAATACTGTTGGCTGTCATCATGTAAATCTACATTAGAAACACATCTAAATGCAAGTATTCTATTTAGGAGTTAATTCTGTTACCAGCATAGTARTCTAGAAATAACACAATTGTGATTTCATACTTCATTGAAACCAATGGCATTGCTGTGTTAGATAAAGCACAGAATAGTAGTTGCAGAAAGAGGAAAGACAGATGTTAGGCACATTTCCTTATTTAAAAAAAATTCTCCTGTGTGAAACAATCTAAAATAAATCTTTTCTAGTTGTCAGTTTTATTTATCCTAGAAAAGCCATACCCTGTTTTAAGGTATAATTTTTTAATACCTTAGTTCTTCATTTCACTACCATCTTTCAGGGTTTTTTTGTAGGTAGATCTGGGAAATACATAACTGGGTAGCTCGCAAGCATCGCCAAAAAAAGCCAGAATTTTCTTACATGGACAATAAGCTGAAATATTTATAYGCTATGTGTGACTTTCTGATGCAAATAGTGGTACTGTCTCAGTGTATTGTTACAAGGTGATGCTAAATTCGATACTGTTGGTTGTTGGTTTGGTTTTTTTTTATTTGAGAATGTTATCGTGCAGTGAAAAACACTGTATTTCTGATGGAGTTCTCCCATTTTATTAGCAGAAATCAGAAGGCTATACCTTATGAATCATCTTTTGTTAGAGGTCCTCAAGTTGGCCTGGCCAGGGCCTTCTGATGGGTGTCCCTTTGAATACTCTAGACAATCCCCTTTCCTTTCATTCTTTCTTCTACCCCCTTGCCCTATTATGTTGAATCTCTTTACCAGTTCTAATGCAGTCCAACCAAAAAATTAATTTTCTTGGAAATAAGTGGCAGTGTAGAGGGAAGAAATGTAATTTTATTGCTCCTGCCATAGGAAGGACTGCAGTGTGATTTCAGCCATATTGTGAAGCAGAAGGTAATTCAGACAGGAGTGAGCTTTGAGAAGCCAGGCTTCATAATGTACGCTGCTTATTGCACTTATGCATACACTAGTGGCTGTGTGGCTGTGCAGTGGGAATTAGGGAATTATCTGACTGAATGCTAGCCATCTTTAATTCTGTTGCTGTTTTTCTGGCAGACTAGATTCTTGATGGGGCTCACTGTACATGTGCCAGTCATAGTGTGTGGAAAGGAGAGAATAGGTTCAGACAATGAGGGGTTTTGAGACTACTTGCTTTTTTTCAGCAACATGTATTTCTGGTGGATTAAACTGGCTGTGCTGCCACAGTGTTACACTTCAATGTAATAAATGAGTGGTTACTAATAAAAAGAGTTTTTATGCTATTGGTAATAGTCTAATGGCAGGGGTTATTATACTGGTTATCGCAAACTCTTCTACTGTGGAACTTGATTATTGCTGTGCTTGTTACCTCCATCATAGGGTTTTGGCTTAAAAATCAGACAGAACCAGGCAAAGGATCTTCTCATGGCTCATGGGGAGTTTTACTGCTGTGCCTTATGTTTTACAAGCACAGAATCATAGAATCTTTAGATTGGAAGGATTCTCTAGTACAACCTCTTCCTCAAAGCAGAACCTATTAGAGCAGGTTGTTGAGGATCTTGCCCAGTTGAGTTTTGAATATTTGTGAAGGTCCCACAACCTCTCTGGGCAAAAATCTGTTCTAAATTTTGATCACCCACGAGAGAAAAATGTTTTCCTTTTATCTAGTTGGAATTTCCAATGTCTGTTGCCTTTATTCCTATTCTGGTGCACCTCTGAGAAGAATCTGGATCCATCTTTTCTAAATATTCCCATCTGGCGGTTTTACATGGTAAATAAGTGCTCTAGATGTCTCATGATTACTGAATAGAGGGGAAGAATTGTCTCCCTTGACCTGCAGGCTACTCTCTTGCTAGTACAGCCTAGTATATGGCTGGTCTTTGCTGCAAGGACAGCATTGCTGGCTTGTGTTCAGCTTCTTCAGCAGGATCACCAGGTTGTCTTCCATAAAGCTGCTGCCTGCCCTTGTTACATAAGGTTATTCCATCCCAGATGAGGATGACTTTGTATTTGCCTTGGAAGAACTTTGTGAGGTTCTTGTTGGTCTGTTTTTCCAGCCTGTTGAGGAAGCACCTCTGAATAACAGCCTCCAGCGTGGTGACTGCTCCCCCAAGCTTGGTATCATCTGCAAAGTGTCTGAGACTGCACTCTATTCCAGTATCCAGATCGTTAATAAAGATGTTGGTACACTGAAGGATGCCACTAGGAACCAGCCACAAGTTGGTCTACGTACTGTTAATGACCACCCTCTGAGCCTGGCAGTCCAGCCAACTTTCCACCCAACTTACAAGCCATTTGTCCAGTCCATACCTCACCAACATGGCTTATAGCATATGTTCTCCAGGAGATGTGCCCTGGCTGTCTCAGGCCAATTATCTTTTCTGACCTTAAATCTTAAAACTTCATAGTTGAGTTTTCCTGTTGTCTAGTGCTAGCCTTCTCTTCAGAAGTTGTCAACCATGTCAGAGGTAGAAACCATGCACGTCCGTAAATCTGATTACAAGTTGCATTGATAAAGTTAACAATAAATGTAGGACTTCTGCATGCATTAACTAACCCTCCCTTGACACTATGATTAAAGAAATTAATAGTGCAGAATTAAATGTAGCAATTACTAAATGGTTTAAAAACAGATGAATTGATAACAAAGCAGTTCAAAATGGAGAATTGTTATTCAGATATGCTGCTTGTAACAGGACCTGCAGAGATCTGTTCTTGTCTCTGTGTTATTCACTATTCTCATAATAGGAATCAAAAATTGGTGCAGTCTCATAAAATTTGCTGATGATGCAGAAGTAGAAAGTTAAATAATTATTAGTTCAGAAATTGTACGGTTTGTCAGATACTTGGCTCATTTAAACAGCATCTATTCTAATACATCCAAATATAGAAAGGACCTACAGATGGTGTTTGTGTCCCGAGGTGCAATGACACTTAACATGATGAAACATTATTATGGCTAACCAATTGAACATCAGCCTCTTTCTTGATTTTGATAGCTAAGAGGATAAGAAGTCTTGCCTTTATAGGCAGGGGGCCATCTTGGGGGGCAGAGAGGGAGAGTAATTGAAAATCTCTCTGTATAGACTAAATGAGGTGATTGTTGAGCAATTGCTACTGATTCTGCAGTGTCCTCTTCAGAATGGATGTGGAAAAGCTATATCAACATGTGCTTGTCTTGCCTGTTATAGAAAAAAAAATGTCTGTCACGATGGATATTTTGCAACTTCTCAAAAAGTTCAGTACTTTTTGGCCCATACTGTTAAAGACTTTTTCTGAAGCCTATGCCGAATCTCCTTACTGCTTGTTATTTCTTATTCTATTTGCCATGGACAAGGAGAAAAGGTTATTCCATTCCTCTTTCCTGCAAGTTTTTGATTTAAATTGTTTTCCTAATTCTTGTCATTTCTAGACTAAACAGCCAAACAGTCAAACCCAAACAAATTAGAATATATCATGTCTTCTGGATATCTGGATATTCTCATTATTGCTTTAAAGAATTACCTGTTTATCCACACCTTCTCAATGTATAATAGATAAAAAATATATATCTAGAGAAGTAAATATATAAAAGTGAGAATAATATTCCAGCAGAAGCCTCACGAATACAGAGTGAAGAAATTACTTTGTACATTTATTCAGACAAACTGTAGAAGTTCAGTGAGGAGTTAGCCTATTTATGACTTATAAATGGGTACATGGAGAAAGGTTTTAGGTAGATGATTGCTAATTGAGGTAATCTGTCTCAATCTGTCAGTTCTGTCAAAAAACATATAACAAAGTCCAGTATTTACAAACTGAAGCCATGCAAATTCAGAATAGAAATGAAGCCACTTTTTAATAATTGGGGTAATTAATGATAAATTAATCAGAGAAAGCAGTTGCTTCTTTATTGCTGATATCTTTAAAACAAGACTGGATTGTATTTTAAATGATCTGTTGCTACATTATCTTAGAGGAAGTATGTCGCAGCAATCTGTGAGCGAGTTTCTATGGCATGTGCCCTGCAGGAAGTCAGACTAGATAATCACAGTAATCCTTTATAGTCTTGGAATTGATGAATCTTTAAATCTGTTTAGTCAGGACCAGCTGTGTTGAAAAACAGCATTAATAAAATACAAAAAAAAATGCTAAGAAGAAGTGGATATACTGCACCGATGTGTTGTATATTCTTTCAGGCAAGAGAATTGTATGCAAGTCTAATAGTGTTTTAGGAGTCTTTCTCCAGTGATGTCTTTCAGAGATGATATGCTAATTCTTGTACCCCTTTAAATATATTCTTTGTGGGTTTTGATGATTTTTATCTACTTGGCAAAGACACACTTTTCAGCTATTTATATATAAACTGTGGAAAAGATTGACATTCAATACTTTTTTTGGCTTACTTATGTTTCAAACACTGTAGAGAACAGCAGATATTTTTGATATCTTTGAGTGGGAGATCACCAGATATCGTTCAGATGCTGTGTAAAAGTGTAAGGGTGAGTCAATAGCTAGTTCTTTTCCTTTTGAGACTGCACTGATTCTGCAGTTGAGAATCAGTAGTGTACTTGAGGGTGCTGCATTGCCAGATGTGCTGTGTTTCAGTCAAGAAATAATGCTGACATAATGCTTGACTGTTACTTATTAACTGGCGTTTTTAACCATTATACCTAAGCTGAGTGTTAGCTTGTGTAATGATATTTTTCTTCCTTTCCTTTTGGCTTTTGTCTATGGAGCATGCTGTTACCTTTGAAACACTAGTGAAAACACCTAACTTCCATCTCAGAAGGTGACCCTATTTAAAATAGATGAAAAAAAATCTCAATATCCACACTAACAGGAATGCTTTGATGTTTGTTTTTTATAATCATGAGATGCCCTAAGTGGAAAAACATGGTTTTGTTCTGATGTTATTGGGATCTTTGTTTAAAATCTGCAGTTTTAACAGCTGCCAGCCGCAGGTCCATTACAAATATTTGCAGTGTTATTGTCACATACATGGAACAAACATTTTTAAATTGAATAGGTTTGAATTAATTCTTTATCCTGGAGTTGTACCTCTTTTCTCTTAGCTTTTTATTTGCAGCTCTGCCTCTCATCTTTTAACTATTTTAATTTTTTATTTACCAGAAGCTTGCATATTTTACAGAACAAGTAAAAACAGGTATTTGAAAACAGGCTTTATTTATAATTTACATCCTACTTGCTGCATTCTACTTTTTTTTTTTTGCTCTTTTTGTTTAACTACTAAATTGTAATTTATGTTTTCAGTCCTGCTGTATTAGGAGGTGCCTATCAGCTCAGTGCCAGAGTTTACAGCTAGTCTGGTTCACATATTCTTTCATAGGGTGAAGGAGCTTATCTTTAGCTTGCATTTGAATCAGTTATTATTTTACTAGTATTCTTCCTGAGGCCATATGTGGTGCTGCATTTACTGTCAAGGCAGAAGAATTTACTTGTTTATGTAAGTCTTACTTTGATGGATCAGACTCTTCTTAACAATATTTCTGGCTGTTCTGAAACCCAAACCATCTTGTCACAGAGTATCTGAGTTGATCATACAGTGCATTGCTACTTGCTATTAGTTGTCTGGAAGCATCTTCCCTAAAACATAGAGATACTCTGTACCTAAGCATAGCCAACACCACCTGCATGGTTCAGAGATGTTGGTATCAGCAGGGTTGCCAAATAAAACAACTTCTGCTTTTACTAGCTTTGTGTCCTTGACCTGGCAGCCGAGGCAGAGGCTCCAGCCAAATGGTACTAGTCATCAACACAACTGATATTCTTTGGATCTTTCTCTTTAGGAAAGATTTTGTTCATCAGGTATAAACATTAAAATCTGAACTTGAACACATAAGAAAGGACAGTTATTTAGTCAGTAGTAACAGTTGTTGTTTTAAGTGTGTGGAACCCATGACCTGCCCTTTACTTCTCCTTCTGTCATGCTCCGAAGTAGGAGTATCATAGATGGTTTGCATAAATAAGAGCTGTGGCTCCTGCATTCATTTTCCTTTTTTGTAGTAGCAGGGGGAGGCTTATAATATGTCTGAGACACAAATGAGCATTACTGTTAAAAATGTTGATACATAAATATGAGTTTGCATAGATTGAAATAGCTCAAAGAACCATAAAGAATCGTTACTCTCAGTAAGGAGAAAGTACTCATGTATAAGGGAATTCTGATTTTAATTTTCTCACAATTTCATATTTAATATCTGGTGTTTGAATAAAAATAATTGCATTATAATGCAGAACAGAAACAGAAAATTTGAAAATCTGAAGATTTTTAAGTTAGGTGATTTGGGTGATCAGTTTACCTTCAAAAAAAATCCTGAACTTAAAAGTAAAATGTAAATAATTTCACTTCCTCCTGGTCTTCATTCTAGAAAAAAGTTGTGGTGTTTTCTGAACTCTGCCAAGTAATTATTTTATATAGACAAAATTAAGACTTCCAGGATGGATTAGAGTTGTGCTAAACATCTGTGTGAAGTAGTAGAAATGGATCGATTCTCTATTTAAATTGCTAGGAAATGGGCTATAATCTTCTCCTGTAAAGTACTTTCCTCTGCTGGACAGTGGTCTCTGATTTTTGGAAGCTTCTTCAGTTAAGGTTCAGTATTAGAACTTTCTAATATTTCAGGGAGATATTCTGGTTTTTCATCTTGGTTTTTTTTCCCCTCTTCTTAAAAAAAGGATTAGGATTGATGTTTTTAATGTGTGTAAAGCATTTGTGATTTTATCAGTAGCATTGGTTCAGTTGTCCTCTCTGACAGAAACGTAAATCTTATAAACCTTAGCTCATCTTGGTTTTCAATGTGTCAGGTAAATCTGGTGGATTCAGTCCATCCAGCCTATAAAAAGATACGTTGTATTGCCTACGCTGCCTTTAACTGCACAAGAATAAGTGCTACAGGTAAAATGTGAATGTAAACTTTTACTTCCTGTTAGTCTCTATCCAAACAGCATGATGCTTCTAATCTAAGGTCAAGATTTTAAGAACAAGTGGGATTTTGTAATTACAGTGATGTAATTTTTCTTTTCTTACTGTAATTTAAGGAAGCTATGCTGAATACTTATCTATGTAGAAATGTGGGAATTACAGTAAATGTTGTTAATGATATTACTAAGTAGTTCTTTGCAGAATAAATATTATACAATAAAAAACAGAATTTTCCTGTTGTTTGCTGACTCTGAAACAGACCTTTGTGACCAAAATTATAAACAAAATGACAGATGCTATCACAGGTTAAGGCATGAGAAACCAATGTGCTTTTTTACTTAGAACTGTTCCTCTGAAGTTGAAATTGTCTCTTTTGGAGAAATGAAATTTACTGGAACCTGTCTATGAGAAGCATAGCTGAAACATTTTTGCAGTTGAACAACATTGAAATGTCTTTACTTTTTTAAATTTACATGACAAGTGTGTAGTTGGAAAACTTGGAATACATTCAGCTATTTTCTTTAGGGATTCACAGAAATGTTGCAGGACAAATGGTGGCATCATGCCCAGGACCATTAATTATGAAATGCACTAATCAAACTGGTCTGCAAATAATGGTCTATGTTCTATATTTTATTGGAATAATAGTGTGTGTTTCGCTTGTGGGTTTTTTCCATAACATTTTAGGTGTTCCTAATACAACTTTAAAACCTGGCTTTTGGTAAAATCTTCTCTAACATAATGAACCTGTATTGCATGACCTGCATGAACATCCTAACAGATACAAAGAGTTGTTAGACATGTTTAGGATTAAATATATTGACCCAGTTCTACAGACCCTGTGATTTCTTTTGAATTTTTTTCTTTTACTCCTGTGTTTGTCAGGTCCAAAGTAGTAATACTACTTCTAGACCACTCCACGTGTGTGAATGAGAATGTTAATTTTGTGTGCTGTGTGACACTGTATGAGAGAAGCTGGAAAAAGGATGAAAGTAGCAGGTTATACACTTGAACTCCACTGGATGTGAATTTTCCTGTTAAGTACGTAAATAGCAGATGTTTAACTTAAATGCAATGGAAATGCTTTGGGGAGAAAGTATTTTTCAACTTTAGAATTTGGCACACCAGTGTAAGGCACTGCTAAGGGGAAGTTATTTATCTGACAGCGCTTGCTATATACTGTAATCACTTTTMATTTCTTGATARCTACTTATCATGTAAGTTGTAATTTAGACAGCTTCACTATTGTTAATTAGTATGAATGTTAATTATTTATTAATATACCTTCTAATAAAGATATCATCATGTTTATTCAAAGTGGAAACAAAAGCATTTAACTCTAAAGCTGATGTGAAAGGTAAGGTAATTTCTCTGTCATGCAGAAAATGACCTTAAAATACTGATTTGGGGGGGCGGGGTTATTGTATTTGCAAAAGAATATAGCCATTTAGTCATGGGTAGGAAGCTTTCTTCTGAATGTTGTAAGTTCTTTTGCATTTAAATAATAGTAAAAAGCCTACTGAAAGTATGAAATATAGAGGCTTYCACACTTTTTCAATACTGCTTCAGTTTCTTTCAGAGCAAAAGGTTTTCATTTATTACCTCTCTGACAGGTAAATACTGCCAGTTAGTATTGAATGTAGTGTCTTCCTCAAATTCTCCAGATTTATATCTTTTTCAGATGGAGGCTGTGCAGCTTCCCCTTTTCTAATACATCAGAAGATAAGTGGCTTCTGCTGGCACTCAAAGACAGTGGTTCCAGCAGACGGCATTTTGAATGACTTTAACAGAGACGGCAGCAGGAGGTTGAAAGTCCTCCTCTTTCAGCCAGATTTACCAATATTCCAAGTTTTGTGGGACCAGAGCTTCTCGGGGGAGGGAAAGAAGCACACTTGCTGTGGATCAAGATAATCAGTTCTCCCTCTGGAAGACCACGTAATTCAGCAAATATATTTTGGGATGTAAAGTACCATTATGACTGTGATTTTTATGTAAATAGGGGACACAAGTCTACAAGGAAAATGGAAGGTGATGATGTGAGCAGGGAACATTTGATACCAATTTTAGTTCCGCTTATTAAAGCTCGTTCACTGCTGGGACCTCAAGCAAGGAAGGGCAGGTTGGGGATGTGAAGGTCGAAGGCATCCTTAGCTGTAGTGACCTTGAGATGGTAGAGCTCAGGATCCTGAGTGGAGGGAGCGGGGCAAAAAGCAGGATCACAACCCTGAACTTCAAGAGAGCAGACTGACCTCTTCAGAGATCTGCTTGAAATAGTCCCATGGGATAAGGCCCTGGAAGGAAGAGGGATCCAAGAAACTTGGCTGTTTCAAGAATCGCCTCGTCCAAGCTCAAGCAAGGATAGTCCGTCCCAGCGAGCAGGAAGTCAAGCAAAGATGCCAGGAGGCTTGCATGGATGAACAAGGAGCTCCTAGCAAAACTCAAACATAAAAAGGAAGTATACAGAAGGTGGAAGCAGGGACAAGGAATCTGGGAGGAATATAGAGACACTGTCCAAGCATGCAGAGACCAGGGTTAGGAGAGCCAAAAACCCACCTGGAGCTACATCTGGCAAGGGATGTCAAAGGCAACAAGAAGGCCTTCTGTAAGTGCATAAACAATAAAATGTGGGCCGGCTGCTGAGTGAGGCAGGGGCCCTGGAGACACAGGATATGGAAAGGGTAAGGTGCTGAATACCTTCTTCACCTCAGTCTTCACCAGCCTTCAGAAATCCCAGGTCCCAGAGGCCAGGGGAAAGTCTCAAGCAAGGAGCACTTACCCTTGGTGGAAGAGGATCATGCTTGGGAATACTTAAGCAAACTAGACATACATAAGTCCATGGGCCCTGATGGGATACACTCGCAAGTGCTGAGGGGGCTGGCAAATGCCATTGTGAGGCCACTGTCAATCATCTTTGAAAGATCATGGCAATCGGGACAGGTGCCTGAGGACTGGAGGAAAGCAAATATCACTTCTATCTTCACAAAGGGCAAGGAGAACCCAGCAAACTACAGGCTGGTCAGCCTCACCTTGGTCCCTGGGAAGGTGATGGAATAACTAATCCTGGAAAACATTTCTGGGCACATGAAGGACAAGAAGGTGATTGAGAGTAGTCAGCATGATCACACCAACCTGATAACCTTCTGTGAGGAAATGGCTGGCTTGGCAGATGAGGAGAGAGCAGTGGATATTATCTACCTTGAGTTTAGGAAGGCTTTTCAACACTGTCTCCCATCAGATCCTTATAGAGAAGCTGATGAAATTTGGACTAGATGAGTAGACAGTGAGGTAGATTGAAAACTGGCTGGATGGCCAGGCCTGGAGGGTGGTGATCAGTAGAACAAAGTCTAGCTGGAGGACAGTAACTAGTGGAGCACCCCAGTAGCCAGTACTGCGTCCAATCCTGTTCAACATCTTCATTAATGATGCGTACCCTCAGCAGGTTCACTGATGATACAAAACTGGGAGGAGTGGCTTATGCACCAAAGGGTTGTGCTTCCATCCAGAGGGACGTGGACAAGCTGGAGAAATGAGCTGATAGGAACCTCATGAAGTTCAACAAAGGAAAATGCAAAGTCCTGCCCCTGAGGCGGAATACCCCCAGGCAGCAGAATATGCTGGGAGCCAACCCGCTAGAAAGCAGCTTTGCAGAAAAGGCCCTGGGAGTCCCGGTGGACACCAAGTTGACCGTGAGGCAGCAATGCACCCTTGCAGCAAAGGAGGCTAACTGTGTCCTGGGCTGTATTAGGAAGAACGTTGCCAGCAGGTCRAGGGAGGTGATCTTTCTCTTCCATTCAGCACTGGTAAGGCCACACCTAGAGTACCGTGTCCCGTTGTGAGATCCCCAGCACAAAAGAAAGATGGAACTACTGGAGGGAGTCCAGAAAAGGGCCACTAAGATGATTGAGGGACTGGAGCATCTCACATACAAGGAAAGGCTGAGAGAGCTGTGACTGCCCAGGGAGAAGAGAAGGCTCAGGGGACATAACAGCAAAATGTATACATACCTGAAGGGAGGGTGTAAAGAAGACAGAGCCAGGCTCTTATTAGTGGTGCCCAGTGACAGGGCAAGAGGCAATGGGCACAAACTGAAATACAGAAGGACCATAAGGAAACACTTTTACTGTGAGGGTGACCAAGTACTGGAACAGGTTGCCCAGAGAGGTCATGGAGTCTCCATTTTTGGAGATATTCAAAAGCTGTCTGGACATGGTCCTGAGCAACCTGCTCTGGGTGACCCTGCTTGAGCAGGAGGCTTGGACCAGATGACCTCCTGAGGTCCCTGCCAGCCTCAATCATTCTGTAATGGTTTCTGCTGGCTACAGAATAACCAAAGGTCCATGTAGGTGGTGCAGTGAGAGGGTAACGGTCTTTGTCAAAAACAGCACTTCATCACTTGTGATGGTTCTGTCTTTTGTGGAGGGAATGGTGTTGAATGTGATTAGCAACGTGTTTGAACAGGTATTTTCAGTGTTGTCCAATTTGGAGATGTTATCACAAGTCTCATGCTATTTCTAGTTGTTCTCAAACCCCCAAACTCTACAGTCTTGCAATCAGGATAATTTATTCTTCATGTAAAAAAGGAAAATGAAAATTATGCTTTTCAAACTCAGAGAAGGTCTTGAAAATGTAACCTGTGAATATTCAACACAGAAGGTCTTTATACATCTCCCAGAGGCATAACAGAATTATCAGCTGCAAAAGTCAGCTATATGTATGTCAGAGATTTATTTTTTTCCCTTTAGTTGGGTTACAGACCTTTCTCCTTCACTCATATTTCTGTTTTAGTTGTGCTGATCTTATTCAGGGAGATACTTGAGGCCACATAATGGGAAAAAGGAAGCCTCTTTCATGTTCTTGGGCTCTTTCCTTACTGCGTTATCTTTCAGAAGGTTGACTTAAATTTATCTAGTTTAGTTAGTAATACTTCTGAAGAAATATGATAAAGCAAAATGTATTGTTGTCGTCTTGTGTCCTTTTAACAGTTATATGACATGATAAAGCCATTCAAAAATGCAGGGCGATGCCAGTAAACTAAAAACCAAGAAATCATCCTTGATTAAATAGCACAAACCTTGCATGCATAATTTTTTTCCTCAGAAGGGAAAATAAAATTAAATGGTATGTTCTTTCATTTCAAAATGAAAACAAATCAAGTACATTTAATATGCAAAGGATTTGGAACTGGCTTCAATAAATGTAATATGGATTGAAAAGGGGTAGGAGTGTTAATGTCAGTTGTTTTTACAGTACTAGAAATGAAGAATGAAGAATTAAACCTCTAAGTTTATCAGAATAATTATCCCTTCAATTCCATTTCCTTAAGCTTTGTTAAAAGTTTATTATGACGTTATGAAAGGAGGTTAATGTTGCTGTTACTCCTAAAGAATTAGGAACTTCAATTGAATTTCAACAAAATAATGGTAAGCTGCAGTCTCTTCCCCRATCTCATTATGTAGGTTTTCCTAGTCCTCAGCTGCCATCAGTGACAGCCAGGATGGGGGTGCGCTGGAGACAGAGGGTCAGTTTAGGGTATTTCTTCAACCAAATTTTTCCTTTTCTCAAGGTAATTATCCCACAGAGCCCCTCCTTATTTTTTCTGGAGAAGACCAACCTCCCTTCTTTGCCTCCCTATTTTTCTGTTAACCGAAAAACCTAAACAACACTAATTTACACCCAGAATACCTGTCTCATTCTGGCCAAGTTGCATTTCTTGATGATACAGAGCCTAAAAGTAAGAAAAGCATATGAATACTAATAGCATGAAGTTAGACACCAAAGCAGTGTCAGATTTGTTTAAAATTGTTTCTGTAACTGTTAAATGTTGTCATCTGTTACTTGTCCCAAGTTGCTGTATTAGACAACTCGGGTATCTGAAGTTGTAAATAAGGAAAAGATATGAGTCAAGATGCATGTCTTGACTGCTAGTGAGTGTAGTAACTTGTACTTGGAGTTATTTACATATATGGTATAACTGATTTTTAAAGTGGAAAAGTTGTTTATAAAGGAAATTGAAAAATACAATTTTCTTTGTACCATACTGCATTGCTATCAATAAAAGTAAGTTCTGAATTGCGTCTTTAAGTTAGACATTTAAAGTCTGTGAGGTGATACGAACAAATAGGAAAAAAATTCTCTTCTTGAAGAAGGGTAGCAACCCTTCATAAATATATTTTTCTTCATAATATTCTATGGAGAGCTCTTAATTTGAGATGGGTTGATTTGTTAAATAGAGAGCATTGTGGTAACAGGTTTAAATATTACCCACTATCTTTCAGTAATGGAGATCTTAGGAAAGAAAACAGCCCTTTTCAAGAGCAAATAGCTTTGATAACATTATGAAGACTTGTCCTCCTCTGTGTTGTGTTATTACCTTAAATGTTGCTGTAATGTTACCTGGGTTCCTCTCGGCATGATGTTTATAGCTATGAAAAGCTGTAGGGTATTCATTTGGTTTGCAACAGATACAACGTATCACCAGATTTTTGGACTTGTTGGTAGATAGCTTTGATTTAAATACACCATTTTGGTTTTGGAGCAGATCAAATAATTGTTGTTTTCTGTTTATCATAAAGGATTTTAATGTAATCGCATTTAAAAAAATTTTTTTTTGTACAAATGTGCAATCCGAGGAAGTTCTGAAATCATTTTGGGGGCAATCAAATTGTTGCTTTGCTGTACAAASTTTCTGGTAAAGCATGTTAAATGCTTTTAAGTAGAGGAGGAGGTTAGCACAAGTTCTGCACAAATTAATTTTCTAGTACRTTTCAGAAAAATAGTGGGAATAATGAGTGGTGAAAAGAGTTTGCATATATACTGTTAGTATGAGGATGCCCATATAAAATCAGTTTCTGTATAATTTAAGACTTCATATCACAGGTTTCATTCTTCTGAGAATTTTTTTTTTTGCGACTCAGGGAAAGCCAGAATTCTTGTARTTTCTACTTGGATTGTTGCCAACAGTGGCAAGGAACCTTTTCATGAAGTGACTGATGTAAATTCAACATACCTTTTAGCTCTCAGCTCAAGGATTTCACTATTTGGAAGAAGCATATGGACACAGTATATCCAGGAAAAAGTTACTGTACTACTTAAGTATGGTATACAGTGATTCAGATATGTTATTTAATCTAATATAAAGGAAAAGCTTGTAGCAACATCTCTGCTTACCTTGTAAAGGCTTTATTTTGTTGTTTTGCTCTGCTTTTGCTTCCTTTATTGATGTTCCATCATTCTTTTTACTGCTTAAGTTTTCCCTTTGTCATGTGTCAGTATTTTAAGCTATTTTAGAGATTTTCATTGACAAGAGTCTGAAGAATTTACTAGTAACAATGTGAGATAGTCTTCTTCTGTCACTCTAATTTACTCTGCTTTAATACACACTGTAAATTGAAATGCCCTCTGTGAATACAGTAGAGAATCCATTTAAAACAGATTTATATTACAGTAAATAATTTCTGTTTGAAGCTAAAAGCTATGAATATTCAGGGAAGACAATAAATGCTATTCACGTTAATGCATTCTTACTAATACATAGAGAACTTCAGGATAGAAGAATGGAAATAAACCAAAACTGAGGTGCCCTCCTTTCTCAGTCTGTTACTTGTTTGAAAGACTAATATTGTTTGTTGAATGTTTAATGGTGTGCTGTCGAAGAAGCGTGAGCTCAACCCTAGACTCTTGTGAAAACTCCAGGATGGTACCATAACCCTTTGTAAATGTACTTCGTAGTTTTAATTGGGAGAAGCTGTAATTTAGTTAGCTTTATTCTTGCTTGATGTTACTTTTCCCTATTTGTTTTCTGTATTTTTTAACTTATTAAAGTCCATTTTAGTTATGTAATAAAATGGGACTAGATGTCTAGGCACACGTGTAGAACACAAGAATACGTGCAAGTATTAATTGTGTTCTCAAATTCCTTTGCTTTTCTGTGGGTGACAGTCTTGATACCTGCATACCACCCACATCTCCCACACAAGTTTTACTTCAGTTCCTTTCCCTATTCCTGAGACATCCTTGTATTGACCTGTAAAGAATGACCTTTATTCATCAACAGGYACTTGATGAATACTATCTAATTTGATAGGTAGTGTTTAAGGTTTGCATGGTAATAATATTAGAGATTTTGGGTAAGATTAAACTATAAATATTGCACAAATCTATAAATTCCAACAGAGCTTTACTATAAAAAAATTTGCTTAATTAAAAAATCCAGACAAAACTGAAAAGAAAGGAATGAGGTTTGTGTTGCTTCCAGCTTTGCTATTTCTTTTCATGTGCTGATGATGCTTCCAGGCTTTAATATCTAATTTAGATACCAAAATCCATAACAAGGAACCTGGGAAAAGCTACTCACTTTTATAAGGAAAATAATTTTTTTGTGCCCCTCTCCCCCATTATAGCCTAAGGCAATTCTATAGGAAATGTCTTAAGGGACTGCTCTTGAGAGAGGCAAAATTTTGACTTCTTTACAGTAGTGTTAAATGAAGTCATGGTAACAAAATTGCTATAAATAGGTCGTCTTCCATAATATACCAGTCTTTTATATCTTTTCATATTATGTGGTATTTATTTAGAGAAGAATGACAAGGGCAGCCTTAGTATTCAAAGCCACCATAGAAAATTAACTCTATCCCAGCCAAAACCAGCACAGCATGAAACAGGGAGTTTGCGTTATTGCACTGAAGCATGAAACAGCTTTGTGTTCATGTGAGTGCAGGTTTATTTTATGTGATTACCTGTTTAAAAAACCCCAAACACCTGTGTCGGGTGCTGTGCCCGGGTGTTGGCAGTGGGGATGTCTCTGTGGGAGGAGGCCAGTTCCGGCTGGTTCCACAAGAGACCTGCTACAGGGCACAGCTGAGCCCGTTAGCAAAGCTGGTGGTGCCTCTGGGAGAGCACGTTTAAGAAAGGGCAAGTGGCCATACAGGCAGTGAGGATGAGGAAAAAAAGGGCGAGAAACAGCCTCACGAATACCTGGGCCAGAGCAGGAGGAGGTGAACAGGCGGCGGAGCAGGTATCCACACCGCAGTCCGTGGGGAGGACCTCACCAGAACAGGTTTATCCTGAAGGATTGCAAGCCCATGGGCAGGACCCATGCTGGAGCAGGGGAGAAGTGTGAGGAGGAAGGAGCAGCAGAGAGGAGCTGCTATGGACACACACTCTCTTGCTCTTGCGCGCTCTCTTGTGTGTTCCCCCCCCCTTTCCCCTGCTGGGGGGGGGAGGGGGGAGGAGTTGGGAATGAAGGAGTGAAGTTGAGCCTGGGAGGACCTGGGGGACGACGACAAGGGGGTTTAGAGTTTTTTGTCTTTGTTTCTCGCCACCCAACTCTATTTTAATTGGCAATAAATAAAATTAATTTCCCCCAAGTGAAGTCTGTTTTGCTGGGATGGTAATTGGTAAGTGATCTCCCTGTCTTTATTGCAACCCACAAATATTTTCATTTTATTCCCCTCCACGCTGGCCTGTTGAAGAGGGAGAGTGAGAGAGCAGCTGGGTAGGGGCCTGGCAGCTGGTAAAGGTCAACCCACCACAACACCAAAACCATCTTTTGACTTTTGATCTCCATAGAGTTAATATGGAGTCATTAAAAGAAAAAAAAAAAATTATTGCCAGAATTCCACTTTCTGATGTGTAGCAGTACATATGAAGATTATCCAAGCATTGATAAGCATGACTTGTTAATAGTAACAGATCAAAGAAATACAGCAAATGTTTTTGTATCTGGGGATAGTAAAATAAGGCAACAAGATGTGCTAGAGGACAGACTTGTGCTGCTGGTAAGCAGAGAGTCCTCAGTTCATTAAGGCTATCCAGATTCTTTGTCCCTGACACACCTTAATTATTACCATAGAAATTTTTGCATAAATACTTTTATATTCTGGATGCAAAACATTTGCCAAATATGTTCACAAATGTGCACAGCAGATCATTTTGGATGGACTGATAAAGTGCTCATTGCTTGGCAGCTTGTGACAAAGCTAGATGAAAAATGAGAGGTTATAGGTCCTATGAAAGTTTACTGTAAAACAGAATGAACACTTACATATCGGATTAACTTGCATTTTTTTATTTAGCTACTAACAAGATGATAAAGTTTCAGGTTTGTTTATGGTGCTACTCTGACTAAAATTGCTTGAATGGCTGTAATGCTTAAAATTAGTTTTTCTGGAAATATGGTGTCCAGGATCATCTGTTTCACTTTAAGCAGTTTTCTTTGCATGGGGGTAGGAATCCTGATCARCTTAGCTTAGTATTGAATTTTGAACGTCTTTTTTCTTGAAAGAGAGAAGGCAAAGTCATTAAAATATGTGCATCTCCCTCCCTCTATCCCAAATGCAGCTTATTAGTCACTAGACTCTTGTAGTGTGAGGAGGGGCATGATAAACTGTTTTTTGACTGCTTCAAACTCTTTACTGCGTGCAAGCCTGGAATTAAGCTACCTTCAGCTCTGTTCTAGCTCTCCTTTCTCTCTCACAAGTATTTTCCTTCAGTTTCATGGATCTTGCATCTATGGTTCACTTCATAACTGTTTGCCTGACATCACAGCTACAGCTCCTCTAGCTTTCCGCTTTCTGATACTTCTTCTTCCTTCCTCATAGGGGACCTTGTATTTTCAGAAAAGGACACCATAGCTCTCTGTCTATCAATACTTGCTCATTCTGTTTGAAGCAGATGAAATATTTTTTGAAGAATAAGTCTGAGAACTAAAGCTGAAAAGGGCATATTGTCATGATCATGGAACATGAGAGGTGTTTGAGGTTTGAGAGAGGTTTGATTTTGAGGGTTTTACTTTTTTTCGGATCATTGCGTAGGACCTAATGTGACTAGCTTTTACAAAATTGTATTCTACAATCTCATTTCTCATTTATTTGTATTTAAAGTACTTCTGATAATTATGTAAAAAATAACTGTGTAAAAATAACTCCAGAACATACAGTAATTTAACCAGCATAGTGTTCTGGACTTGAATTCATTGACAACCTTGAACCATCATTACAAGAGTGAAGGAGTGGCTCTTTCAGAAGATTTATTTTGGAAGTCCACATATGATGATTTTGGAGCTGATTCTCATGACCATTTCATTGCCAACTGTTTTATCGATAGATATGCCTGATTTGCTTATTTGATAGTCCCAAACTCCATTGTCTTCATCTTGTGTTAGAAGAAGTTACAACCTTTTCTTCTTCACGTAAACAGCATATAAAAATGGATATTTCCTATACCTACTGTCGTCTTCAGCTTATATAGGACTTACTTTGGACAACATTTAGTGAAAAAACCTAAACACGAATCTAGTCATTTTATACTTATCAGCTATGCATGATTATCTTCCTAGAGTAAGTATTTTCAGCCCTGGAAATATATGTCTTTCTGTTGGATCTGGTGTCTGTATTTCATTTTTTCAGGCAGGACAAGAACCAATGTTGATGCATAGTTGAAAGATGGTGCATCTTTTCATCTCAAAATTGTTTGATAAGAACAGCAGATGATTCCATCTGTGCTTAACCTGCTTCAGCAAAACAGATGTGTAATCAGGTTCAGAGAAATTACCAAATTGCTAATCAAAATGGAGTGCATTGAAATCTGTTTTCCTAAGTCATGCAAATCTAGTGGTCTTGTAGGAAAACAAACTCAAGTAGATGGAAATTCTTTTTTCATCTCATCTTACTTATTTTTGGTAAAACAAGTGAAAAACATTTTTTCTGATAATATGTTGCAATAGAAAACACTTATGTTTTTCTTTGTGGATGTTCCTCTATCAGATCTAGTCTTGATAAATGCAGGTATCTTTATTTAGAGAGCTTTTCTAAAACACTCATTTACAAGCAGAAGTGCGATCAAGACAATGCTAGCTTGCAAAGTCTCAGTTTCAGTCAATCTAGTCAGTGTTTTCCCCAAGTGAAAGTCAAACGTTTCCAGTTTTGCATACAGGTAGGAATGGAGCTTAGTTGTTTAAAAAAACAGCATTCAACTGCAACAGGAGACTATCCCCCCCCCCCCCCCCTTCTTCTTGAGATCCTCATTCATTGCACATTGGCCATTTTATGCAGTATGAGACATGGCTGTGTAGACAAGAGCTGCCTTGACACACAATTCTCATCTAGCAGATATTGGAGTAGTTTTGACACGCTTCCTTGTCTTATGGGTGCTTATAGGCAGCCTTGGTTGTTAGCACCAGACTTTCCTTTTTGTGGACTTCCCATATAGTTATTTCCTGCAGGGGAAAAAAGTATTTCCATTTCTGTCTGTGTTTTGGGGGTTTGGTTTGGGGTTGGATTTTTTTTTTTCCATGTTTGAAGAACACTAGTTCTTTTGGAAAGGATTGCAGTGTTAGTTGTTTAGATTATTTCTTTCTTTTTCTTTTCTTTTCTTTTCTTTTTTTTTTTTTTTTTTNTTTTTTTTTTTTTTTTTTTTTTTTGCTGGTGGTGGTAGTGGGTGGGTTTTTTACTGTCTATGGTAATTTTCCTCTTTTAAATTAATTTTGCAGGTGGATTTTATCATTAATTGCTTTAGTCCCTTTCAGAGTGCAGATAATGAATATTCATGTACCCCCCACCTAATATATATACCTGGGTAAATTTTAGTAATTGGATATCAAAAATATTAAAAGTGGTTTTCTGTTGTGGTGAATCATTGTTGCTAACTCTTCAGAACCATTAAGTTAGCTGCTGACAGAAAACTAACTTTTTCACCTCTCTGTTACATTAAATCTAAAACTTTGAATTTATTATATGATTGGAATAAGTGATCCCTGCTGCACATAATGAATCCTCTTACCTATAGCATTAGGTTCCATCAGAAAATGGACCCCTTTGCAGATTGAGCCTAAACTTTAGAAATAAAATGTTATTCAATTTAAATAGCATCAGTTAACACTACTTTTTGATATAAATATTTTAAAGCTTGTACAAACTGGATTGATGTTCCTCTAGGGTAATTAAATGAAAATTTGGTAACTTATTAATATCTCTCTCTTTCTCTCTTTCTTTCTCTTTCTTCTTTCTCACACTCTTTCTCTTTCCAAACTTATTAATCCCTCTCTTCTCCCCTCTTTCTCGCCCCTCCTTCTCTCCCCCCACCTTCTCTTTCTTTCTTTCTCACGCTCTTCCCCTCCCAAAAATATGCCTTTACAGAAACATAAGGTAGATCTTTTCTACAAACTGCGCCATGTGATGAATGAACTCATTGACCTGCGCAGACAGCTGCTGTCAGGTCACTTGACACAGGATCAGGTGCRAGAGGTCAAGAGACACCTCACAGTGAGGCTGGACTGGGGCAATGAGTAAGTACAGGTACCAGCTGGGTACTGTTTCTTCTCATTATTTTTAAATAGCTTTTATTAAAAAAAAAAAAAAAACCAAACCAAAACCAAACACACAACAACTTTTTCCTTCCAATAGTATTTGTACACAGGTAGAACATTTCATTATTTGGAAATCAAATATAACTTTTTACAGTGAGTTTATTGCATAGTTCTACTATTTCTATAAAATGAGCTGCTTGCTTATTAGTAGGTCTTTTCTAAGGCTATCTGCACTTTTAAAAGGTTTAGGTCAATTTATTTTGTATCAATACAGTGAATATTAGGCCTGGGAGTATGTGTTCATAGCTACTAAAAACCCATTTGTCAATTGAAGAAGTATTTTAATGGTTGGTGCAATAACTAGAGAATTTCACTGTCAACAGTGACATTGGCACTGAGGCTGTAATATTTAGACTTTTTATATAATTATAATACATAATCTATGTTTTTGGCTGTTGATGACATTTCTCAGAGGTTTAGACTCTCCTTTGGTCAGTTCCACGGTGAATTTGTGGAGAGGTTTTTTTTTTTTTTAGAGCCAAAGACGACTGCAGTTCAGATAGAAGCAGAAATGGTAATAAATTGCCATTAGACAAAAACCAGCCCTTCACCACAATAGGTTTTGTTCTGAGATACAGTGTATCAGACACGTGCCTGACATGCATACGACCTTTTCAAAGGAAGTATCACCCTCCTCAGGCATATAGTGACCGCTTTTCAACTAGGAGTAGGATTAGTGCTAATTAACATATGGGGGGAGGAATTCTGTAAGTTGGCAACTAAGGAAGAAAGTCAAATGTTTTTCACTAACATATCTTTGTTATGACTCCGTTCCTTAGTCACCTACTTCAGGACTCACTCTGAGGGACATACTTGCATATGTTCATGAAGATTTAGCTAGCCCCTATGCTACATTCCATTTCTCTCTTGTTGAAAGAAAGCTGTGAGGGACATAGACTAATAGATTGCATCAAGTCATTGTTCTGCAGTGCAGAGTTACAGATATTTTCCATTATCATTCCCAGTAGAGTATAATGGGAACCAAGAGACCGTTTTTGAACATTATGCCTAGACGTTTTTGCTCAAAGAGTGTATTGATGAAATTAGCAACAGGAAGCTGCAAAAATGTTGTAGGGAAAAAAGATGAGGAGAATAGACATCAGTGCAGCAATGAAGAGAATAGGTTGTTCAGTGAGGTGGCTATAGACATCTTTTTTTTTTTTTTTAAATAAACGTAAAATCATTAAATACGAAGTATTTATTAAAACTATAAAGGTAAATCTAATGCATGAAAATTATGGAGAAGCATCAGTGAAATCAGTAAATACAAATATGTCAATGATTAAATTCATCTGCTCAGGGTGCTTGTTTAGGAAAAAAACTTTCTGTGTTTCTTACTACATAAAACAGGTAGTGACCTCCCTAGAGAAAAAGGTACGTGATATCAGAGATACATGCTTAAACAGAAGAGGGTGTCACTAAAGGAACTGCGTAAAAAGGCATATGATTGAAAAGATATTTAATTTAATCTGTACATTATGCAGTATTTAATTATAAATGTCTGGGAGTTCAAAAGGTCTTTCGGCAACATCACTCTTTTCCAATAGAGTTTCTGGGAGAGTTCTGTTACTTTTTTTTATCTCCCCTCTCTGAGTTTTATCATGAAACTCATTACCACATGTCTTAATCTGTTAAAAAAACTAATGATTTTCATATACATATTCACATAGTACTGCCCTTTCTCAAATAATGTAATAATGTTCATTGCTTATTCTATCATACTTGAGATTTGCAAATAAAATAAATGAAAAGTGTTGTTATTAACATGCATTAATGTTAACTGAGAAGCTTAAATACATGGAATTTGAGCAGGTCTGTATTATTCAAGATAGTACAATCTAATAGGAGACATTCTATGACCAAGTAGCTTTCAGGAAACAGGTAATCTTATACATCTAATATGTAGCATGTATGCTTATTTAGTGTAAAGCTACTTTTATCTTGACCTTGATCATTAATGAATTATTTGGGAAGGAGAGATGCAAACATGAAATTCACACTTTCTGTCACCACCAGTTAGGGTTTTTTCAGTTCGTTGAACTGGTATCATTTTCCCTTAAATACTGGCAGCGGTTCTGGTAGTTATCCCTTGTATTCTGTTAGGAGTTGGTGGAAATCAAGGGACAGATACACTCCTTGGATTAATAGTTACAGGGTTTTTTGTGAAAGAAGTCATTTAGACTGTTTTCAGAACTACCACAGTGAACTTCTTTTGCTTATTTTTGTATACTTAGTCTAAATATTAAGAAGTTTTGCTCTGTAGTTTGGTCCATTAAAAATGTAGGAATATAATTTATTTTACAACTATTGCTGCTAATCTTTTGCATTGTTGCTAGTCATTCTCATAATGCAATACTGATTTCCACTTACTGTAGCAATTTAATTTTCTGTTGCTTACACATTCCTTCTCCCCAATACAAAAACATGATCCTGGATGCATCCTTTTTGTGGTGCTTTATTACCTCTTCCAGTTTCCCACAGTTAGCTTGTTTTTGTATGCATACAGTGACTGGTATTCGTGCTATATAGGTTTTTGTATTTCCCAATTGCTCAAAAGAGCAGAATTTACTACCTTCGGATAAACATCTTAGTGGTTTTAGACTTTCAGTTTTAAGCATCTTTCTGTGTATTTTTGCACAGCTGAAATCTCATATACTGTCTTTTTTCCTGCATATCTTGCTAGGTTTTGTACAGAATGTTACAAAAATTTGTATTTTTTAAGAATGTTTCACTCTAATACGATTTATTAGAATATTGAAGTCTGAAATGCTATTGGAAGTGTCCAGTGGTCTGTAAATAACAAGGAAAAATTTGTAGAGCAGGAAACAAACWTTATAAAACTGAAGTCTGCAATTCATCATCTCATTTTAAATCATGCTGCAAGTAAAATAGAAACTTGATTTTGAAATATTTGTTTAAGTTTTTTTAAATGAATGGGGCAGTTTTGCAACTTCTACTAGTGCTTAGAATGGGAAACCAGAATTCAATTTTTTAATAACAAAAAAATGTTTCATTCTAGAGTCTTTTGCATGAAAAACAGATGAAGGAATCTGCCTTACAGAGCTTCTATTTGAAATGTGAATGCTCTGCTTCTGCTCCAGTGCAAAAAATTAATTGCAGCAGTATGTGCATACCTTATTTACCAAAAAGGCAGATGAAGATTTCTTCAAAGCAATTTAACTTAAAAATCAGAGGTCATCTTAAATGATCTTCAGGATTGATTCTTTCAGGTGAATATAATATCTGCCAGGAGCTTAACAGAAAGCATCCAAGTTTCTGAGCACAATCACTTGCCCTTTTGTACTGAGGGAAGATACTTCCTTCCCTATAAATGTGGGATAGATACTCTATGTTTAGGCTCAGAAACAGAGTAGGGAAGGGGGAGCCACCAATACTTCGAGATTTTGGACAAGTGAAAACCATAAACAAGATGAGTTTGTGGGTCTATGTTTCTTTTTAGTCAAAGGTTATTCTTTTTCACATAAAATGTTATTAAAATCATGGCATTAAAAGAGATTTTCCAAATAGTTGCCATAAATTCTGCACAGAAAGATCCACAGATAGCCAAAAGTTACAAATGAGTGTTTAAAAAGAAAAATGGGAAAAAATGTTAGAAATAAATGTTTCACACTGTCGTACAAATAAAATGAAACACTGTTTTAAAGTCATGGTCTTTTTCTTACCTCAAAATTGTAGTCGAAAAGCCAGTGGCAGATGCAACGTTAGTACCTACTAACTACTAACGTGTAACACTGTAGAGGGAATAGTGTGATCCAATGAAGTAAGCATAGTCTTAAAACTCAAAAAGTCCTAGATTTCAGTGCTCACATCCTTAGAAGATTATTTTTGGACTTTGAGTGACTTACCCTCTTGTCACATTTTTCGTGACATAAAAGGAATAATAATTCCTGGTACTGTTGCAACAGTTAGCTTAAAGTTTGTAAAATGCATTTGGAGATATGTATTAAATGTACATATGAGGTCATAATATCTGGAAATCAGTTTGAGAATTAAAGAAATTCTTTTTACAGTAGTTATCATTGTTTCATCAAAGGTTATCAAAATAGGAGTGAACAATTTAAACAACCATAATGAAATGCCTTTAAGAYGGTTGCAGAAAGAATAGTTGCCATTTCTGTCTAAATATATAATATTTTTTCCCTCTCCTGAATATGCCTGTAGTAATGATTGAATAGGGATTAAAACTGTAAGGAACTCTCTTGGATGTCAGTCTTTGAGGAAAACCTTAATAACCTCTCTCTGTAGTCTGGTACTTCCATGCTCAGCAGTATTTGCTGCTGTTCCCCTTAATCAGTTCCTTACTAAGATTACTTACCTTCATCTCATCACCTTCATTTTAAGAAATAATTTCCTGTGTAGCGTTACATCAGTGCTTTAATAATTTCTTTATRGATTACAGCCACTGCAGTTTCTTTGTATACAAAATAACTTAATTCTGTCAAAGAAAAGTATCAAGTTGTATTACCAGAGTCTAATTTTCACAAACATGTTTTTCATATATTTCATTTTCCACGGATTTCTGTGTTGTATTTCCTTTGAAGTCTTTTTATAAAGTCTGCACATCATTTACGTGAGTCGCTGTCAGGATCGTTTCCTTTCCCTTCACCACCTTTATAAATGTATTTGTGTAAGAGAAATATGAATGATATTAAATGAGGCTTTGATGGAGAGAGAGAGAGAAGGTATACAAGGAAAATTGGTGGCTGCAAAATTAAAGCTGAAAAGAGTAAAGGTAAAGTGCACGTTTTTGGAGCAAGGGGGATGAGATCTTGCACACTCTAGAGAAGTGATGAGTTCTCCCAATCTGTTCTTCAAGTTTGGATGTGCATCTTAAAGACATTTTCTGTCAAATGACATATTTCTGCAAGGTTCTTCTGGGAAGAGTTGTTATGACTTGTGGTTTTATGAATTCCAAATGGTATAGCATTTGTATTACAAATACATGAAAATATGAGAAATTAAGATCATTCTTTGAAATGACCATTAAAACCAGGTTGATTTTCTCTAGAAGCCCAGTTAACCTGAAGTAGAGTTGTATGTTCATCCCTTTCAGTATTAAAAATGCTAGTATTTTTGAAAATCGGCTTGTCTTCATATTACTTAAGAGAAAAGTATCTAGAGATTTTGGGTGGTGGATTTCCTCTCCCCTTGCCCCCCCCCCCCCCCCAAGAAAGGGAAATTCTAAAGACTTCTATGTGGAAGAGGAGGAATATCTAAATGTCAGCTGGAGTTATCCCAGCCATATGCTGTCAAGACGTCCTTGATAGGCTTGGGGATATTTTGTAGGTATTCTTGGGAAATATTTTTGAAAGGCAGTTCAATGTTAAGGCAGAATAAAATAGCACATGAATTTGCTTGCAAAAGAAAGTATTGTGGAGAAAGGAACTGTCAAATAAACAAACCAGCACATTATCTAATTTTTATGCATGCTATGTTTTGGAGAAATACTGCTTGGCAGCTGGTGCTCTTAAATTCCCACAATATTTGATAATAGAGAGTGAAAGTGGGCCACTGACTATCCTTGCCATTTCAAGCATTATGTTGTCAGTCCTTCGCGGACAAAAAATAATTGATACAAATTAAATGCATAAACCTGAACTTCCACCTGCACAATAAATGACAGCATGTTAGTACTAAAGCAAAAGGTACCTTTATTTGCTGGGAGCAAGTATTGTGCAGGATTAACATAGTATTAGAGAATGAGAATCTTCTGGGCTGGAAATCCATGGTGTTAAGGGATTTAAATAAAAATAGGATATCAGATAAGTTTCACAAGGATGCTACTGCAGTTGTGTTGAACATTATTAAGTAGAAGATAATACCTTTGTCATGTATTGAGTAATGAGTCCAACCACACTGTTTGACCTCAGTTCTCTAGAGAGTTGAAATTATGAGAATACAACAATATCAGGCTATGATTAGCTTTGACAGTTTTTTTCTGTAAAACTTTAATAGTGCTTTGTAACTGTAATGCACTTAAAAGTGGTTTTGATAATGTCATTAGAAAATAATTTCTTAATGATTTGTTAATATCTGTATGTTGAGGAGAAATTCCTTCATGAATATACTTCAGGGGTGGGTGTGTGTACACATATGAGTGACCAGGTATTTTGGAGGCGGTTTAGATATTCAGATTTGTCAAAAAAACTTTTACATGGACTCCTTGAATATTACTATTTTTACCTGTTACCTTTTTTTTTTTTTTTCTATTATATTTTTGGACTTCCTATTATAAGTAGGCTCAAATGGCAGCTGCAGTTAAGGATTACCTAGTGTATTCTTATTTTAATCTTTTTCATTTGGTAAATGATAAAGCAATTTTCATCATTGCAGCTGCAGTTTTCAGATACTGGTCTTGGGCCAGAGATAACTTGTGTTTGATAGGTTTAATCAAAACAAAGTGTGTAAAAGGTATATAACCATCACTTTCACAATTTAGCCTTAGAGTTTAGAAGCTGGTATTTGGCATGAAAACTGCATTGAAGAAGGAAAATTGTTCCTTTTTCTATTGAAAATATAATTGGTTTTGGCAAAGAACTAAGAATGTGGAAATTCCAGTTTGTCAGTACAATATTTTAATGGCAATTATAGTACTGCCTAACAGTTGTTTGCCAGCAAGTGGACTAGGGCTGAACTATATTTTTGAGATATGATGGTTTAGGGATGTAATTAAAGAAGGATAACCTGATTAAGCAAAGTTTCAAAAAGAATTATGGAGTTGGGAAACTTATGGGAAATTAATAAAAGTACAGTGGTCAGCAAAGATAACTGGGCTTCGTACAGACCACTGGTTCTTCCTTGCTGTTGTTTTAAGTTAATTGCTCAGAAAGAGAYACTGTATTGCCTGGAGGCTTTTGTTTATTGCACCATACAATTATTCTGTGGTACCTGAGAGGTTTTTTCAAATAAAATTTTTCAGTTGCCATGAGGAACAAGTCTGTGCAGAATGTTTCCCTCTCTGATTACAAAATTAAATTGACTTTTGCTTTTCTTTTATAGTTAGTGACAGAAAGAGTGCAAAGGTAGTCCATGAGGGCACCTCTTCTGAATATTTTTTCTTTAAGACTATTAAGAATTTCAATATAAAATATCTGTAAATGAAGTATCCAAGTTACGTAAGATGAAAGCAGGAAAATGGTTCATTCATGTGTTTCTTTAATTTCACTCCTAATATGTGTGTTTGGAATAGCTTTTTATTGTAATGCTTGGAACTCTTTATGCCTCAGAACCTGAAGACCTACAGAGCAAAAGTTGGGTTTTGATACCTTTTAGGTTGTCTTGTTCTGCAGTCTACAATTATTAATTAATTGTTAATAGTTGTTCATTTATTTGTCTGGATGCAAAATAGCTTATTCTGTCTACTACTCACATGCAGCTGTAACCTGAACTGCCTTCTTTACTACAGGATTTCTTAACTAGTCGTCCTCTTTGCACTGGTATACTTTTTTTTTNTTTTTTTTTTTTTTTTTTTTAAATAGTTTATATATTTGATTTGAGCCAAAATATAATTTCAGTTCAGAGTAATTAAAAGGGTTTTTTGTATCTGTATGTTACAAATACAGATTAAAGTTCTTGTTGATATTGCAGTTATTATTTATTATTAAAAAATACTATGTTTATACAGTGATAAAGTCAGGGGTTTAGTTGCATGAACACGAGGAATTTCAAAGCAGCTTCCCAAGGTGCAGTATCTATTTGCACATTTGAACAGGTTTACTAATGGAACTTTTTCATTATGCTGTTAAGGAACCTACTCAAATACTGCAGCAGAAACCAGAGTACTAACTTTATTTGCCTACTGCATTTCCGTGTATGAAACTAACTTGTTCTGGATACTGCACCAACATATTGGCCAAAAGCTTCAACCAGCATTAATTGCCATAGCTCCACTGAAGTCAGTGAACAAAAAGTAACAAATTAAGTGGTTTTTTGTTTGATATTTGCATTTAATTTTATTTAGAAGGATTATCTGTTTAATGATTAACCGTTGCAAAAAGTCTTAAATAGTTTAGTATTTCTTGTGTCCTTGCCCTTGAGTAAGCACATGTAGTAGATAATAGTGAACACTCTAATGTATTATACTTACCATTGTTCCTTCCTTCTCTTTTGCAGACATTTGGGCCTAGATTTAGTTCCTCGGAAGGACTTTGAGGTTGTGGATTCAGATCAGATCAGTGTTTCAGATCTTTATAAAATGGTAAGAAATCTGTGAGAGATKCCTCTGAATTTTCACTTTGGGAGGGAAAGAAGGGAAAAAGTTTTTGTTCTTTACTCTTACATATTTTCTTGATTAGAATAGTGTCATAAGCTGAATGTCTTTTTCATTTGCACCCTAACCACCAGAATAGTCAGTGTCTCTAGTACCCTGAGTTTAGTAAGAATGAACCAACTTTCTTTCAGAAATAGCATGCTGCTATACATTTTAATTTCTATTTACAAAGTCACATGGTATGAAAACTGGAGAAGATAACTTTGAATGTTGTTTCCTCCTACAATTTTCTTGGTTTTAAAATTTATTGTTTCAGAAGCAGCAAAAGAAGTTGTGAAAAAACCAGATCCATCGTATACAGCTAATGAGAATCCTTTTAAACTTTGGTCTTTGTTGCTAAAATCAGTATAGTAGTATTGAGTGAAGTAGTAATAATCTTTTTTCTTTTGTTTGTAGAATTAAAGAAAAATAGGGCTGGAAAATCTTAAGAGGTCATCCAGTCCATTCTCCTGCTTAATGTCAGGATCAACTGTCTCTGTCATTTATGACAATTTCTTCTCTGTTTCTAAAAATCTTCAGTGGTTAAGACTCCACAGCCTACCCAGGCAATCTTTTTGCTCAGTTCACTGTTCTTACAGTTTGGAAGTTTTATTAATGGTGGTCTTAGACATAGAGATTTCTTGCTGCAGGTTAAGCTTCACATCTTCCTGTCATGTCCACAGAGAAACAGATTACTCCTGCCTATTGGCAGCACCCTTTATGTAGTTGAAGACTTGTTAAGTCCCATTCAGTCTTCTCTTCCTTAGGCTAAAGAACCCCATTTCTTTCAGTTTTTCTTTATAGGTCACGTTTTCTAGACCTCTGGTTACGGCATGTATTCTGCAGATGTTATATTACATAATCTGCAGTTTGCCACTGCCTTTTGCAAGTATACTGTTGAATTCCATCAGATGGGAAATAATACAAAATCTTGGAAGCTCCAGAGATTAACTTGGTGATATCCTGCAGAGGTCTATGCATTTGAAAGCACCATGAGCCAGGCAGATGTCCTGGCAAATTTTATTGACGTATAATGAAGGCTAGCAGATTAACGTGCTTTTGGGTTACTTGATTGTTACTTCGAACAGCAATTATTAACGTGCTGGGAGAAATAGAACTGCTTCCTGTTGTAGGATCTAGTGTTGATCAGCATACTTCTTCCATTAATTAAAACTTCTCGAGCCTGGAGTCCATCAACAGTTTGCGTGAGTCCAGAAAGTCCATGAGAGCCACTGTTTGATTCTTTTGGGAGAGTCTGCAGATGCAGATGAAGAATACTTAAGCGAAAAGTCTGCTTCTAGGAGTTGCATAGATAATAAACATCTTTGCCCTGCTTCAAAGACTTTGGAGCTCACAGAAAAGGGGAGGAGGTGAAACCAGTGAATAAGTTAATTTAAGCAAAACTAATCCTTGAACATTAAGGCCATCTCTGTTGTGTGGCAATGTCCCTTAGAAAACATATGTGGTACATTTGAGTAAGAATGTTAGGATTTTCAGGAAAAGTAGTACAATTCCTTCATTGCAGTGGGTTCCAACTTCGATCGTTATTAGTCACTAGTGCAGTTATACATAGCAAAGTTAAAGTTGTTTTAGAAATGTGAATTGTGCCATTAATGAACTGTAAAGCCACTAATACATTTCACAATTTAACTGCGTTTGGATTCTTCTTTGTTAGTAGGACTTTGTAATACAGTTAACTTTGTTTTGGATCATGATGTAACTGTAAAGGGAGAAACAGCATGTAATGTTCAGTGGAAAATGAACAAAGACCTTTCCTGAGATGCTACTTTATTTAAAAAAWAAAAACAAACAAACAAACAAACAAACAAACAAAAAATGCCCAGCAATGACTTTAATCCAACTTCTTAGCTTCATAACTTCCAAAGAAAATAGTGTTTTTTCTACATAAATATTGTTACAGTTTCACTCACTTCCAGTAAACTTTTAATTTTCTTTTTTGAAATGTTTTTGGCTTTCAGCTATCTAAGATTAGGGAGTGATACATCCGTGTCTAGGTGGGGTTTTTTGATATGCAAGATGTACTTCTCCCTAAAACAAAGGCATGTTTTGTAAACAGGCTATATGCTGTTGCTGTTTTGGATTATTTGCACCATGTAACTGGATTTTGTGGAAAGAAATAAGAATTGTTACATAAGAAATATTGAAGTACATCACTCTATAGTACTAATTTTTAATGTTTGTTCCTGATTTGCCATAGTCTGAGGAGAGTTTGGTGCTATTACAGCAGTTTTCCTTCAAATACAGTATAGAAATAACTCAGTACATAATTCAATCAGTAACGACTTGGAGAATGCAAGATAAGTTGCTAACAGGATTGCTTTATTACTCTGTGATTCATTCTGAAGATTTTTTTACTCTGAATACTTGTAGTACAGCAAATAGCTAATATTTGATTGTCAGAGTAGTCTGATTATGTCATCCATCCTAGTCCTGAAGAAAATGTCCACAGCACAGTTTGCTGCTCAGATCTGTGCTGGTATCAGGACATGACCATTAGTCAGTTCACACTTCACTGTTGCTTTAGTTTGTAGATTCAGGAAGACAGTGCTGTCTAATCACATCTAGTTCATAGTCAGAAGGCAATTTCAGGAACCAAAACAGCTGAAAACCTGTTATTTTTTTAACTTAAATTTGGTGGTTTTTTTCTTGGTTCAGGGTTTTTTTATGTGGTTTTGGGTTTGGTTTTGTTATTTAACAAAAACCCAGGGAGAGAATCCTCCTTACTCCCGGCAAAATACTTAATGGGCTCTCAAATGAGCAATGAGTTTTATGTTGTAAAATAATCTTGTGGGAGTAGTTGTGAGAGCTCAATTACTTTCTCATATTTGCAGGATTGTAGAATGTTAAATGTACCATAGAAAACAGTCTTGTATTAGCAGAACAATGGACGAGGTAACACATTAGACTTTCCTATCTGTGACAACAAATTCAGGCATTTTATACAGTCATTAGACTTAGCATTGCTTTTCTTGGTAAATTTTAAAATTTGAGCAACCTTTTTTAGCTCTTGTTTTTCATTGCTAAGTATATTTGTGACTACTGTATGACTACTATATTCATCTCTTTGTCAGAACTGTTGTGCTTTGAGGCCTTGTACATCCTGTTTCTCCAGGTTACTCAATATGAAGCTAAATACTAGTGGCTTCACGATGCGCAGCATTTGTCAGAAATCGTTGCTTTACTCCTGAAGGAAACCAAATTGCCCTTTCCTTATGACAATGTTCGTGATTTTAACTAATATGATGGAACACTTTTTAAAAATTTACATTACTTTTGAAATTGTGGGAAAGTATGTTGTCAGAATTCTGCCACAGAGCTCAGTGCTGGAGTTGCCACTAGATTGAAGCTGTCATTTAGCAACACAAGTCCAGCAGAATGTCAGAAACACTTAGCACTTTTAAGTGAAAGGGGTTACAAGACACAAATGGCTGGAGGCATTTGCAAAAATCAGAAATGTTCAAACCTGGCGATTAAATGTGTTTTGTTTTTCTATAAATTTATTGATCTGTGTATGTGTCTTCAGGATGAATTTAAGAGGTGCATGAAAAGCACAACTATTGGCTATGTTACTGCTAGGTCTTAGCCATTTCTTTTAACTATCTGAAAAAAATACCACAAGTTTACCAGAGTTCCTAATAAATAGACAAGTTTCAAAATAATGCTGCCATCACCTCATGATTGCTTATTCTTTGTTCAGACAGAAAATGAGATTGGTAAGAATGAGTAGTTTTAAACTTGAAAATAGAGACTTCGATTGCCTAGAACTCTGCTAGAAAAGGAAAACAGCTGGACACAAACTGTGCAGGAAATTCATAAAATCTCTGTGATTTTTTGTTTTCTTTGTTTAACAAAGCAGATTGTCAGAGGACAGATTTGTGTACATTTGGTTCTAAACCCTAGTACGAAGTCGGTTGAGAATATGAAGATAGAAAGCAGTTTGTTTGAGACTGACTTGGTAATGATAGCATTCACTTACCAAGCATCATTAGGAAAGGAAGGAGGAAGAACAATGATAAAAACTGATTTTGATAGATAAGATATCATGAGAAGCAAGTTTGATGGGAAAAAAGAGGTAAGGAGAATTGGTAGCTCTTTCAGTAAATTAAAAACAAAACCACAAGATACTCACTAAGAGGCCAAGTTGGATAAATTATAAATTCTTCATTGCCTTCAGTCACTAGAGTGAAAGAGAGGGAAATTAAGATTACCAAGAGCAAGTATAGAACAACAGAAGTATAGAAAAGTATAATAGACTAGCACAAATGGATAAATAGAAAAATTAGAAAGGCAATGCACAAATTAAGATATAACAAGCAAATATTGTCAATTGTATCAAGAAACAGTTTTATATAAATAAACTGGTAGTAATTGGGAAACTAAAGAAAAGTTTTTATACTAGGGGGAAACCAACTGGCACACGATGCAAGAAAATAACATGGCATTTAATGTCCTTTTTGCCCCCCTCAAGCTCTGGTAAGGTGGTAAACTGTGTCAAATCGCTAACAATACCTGTGGAAAAGAGAAAGGAGTCACACCTGAACAGGAGTGAGAAGTTTATAAAGTAGTTATCAGTTCCAGGGGGTTTAGAACGATATGCATTTCATTTGGGATGTCTAGAGGAGCCATATCAGACATGTTAGTGATAATCATTGGAAAGACGGGTAAGGTTCCAGAATACTGGCAAAGGGCAAGCGTACTTTACACCTTTAAAAAAGGTGATGGAGGAGGAGGGGCTAGTAATCATCCTCTCCCTGTAAAAAATGCTGGAAGAGAAAAAAAAATCCGATTATTTGCAACAAGGAGGTGAGTAATACTGACTGTGAACTTGTTCAGAATAAACAATTTTTAAAAGTTCCAATTTACTTCCAGAACATAAATGAGTCTAGTGGATAGAGGAAAAGCAGCTGATGCCATATTTAGATTTTCGTAAATATTTTAATTGTTTTTTTAATTGAAATTCTCCTAAGGTCATTAGTTCTAGATGAAATTACTGTAAAGTAAACACAAAGCTAATTGGAAAACCTATACTCCAAAAAAAATGGTGAAGAATGGTTGTCAATAATTTGGTTAAATAGAAGGAGGAATGAATCAGCTTAATTTCTTGTGGTCATCCTCCATTTTGTAGTGCTTCATGTTTCATTAATGACTAGATGATGAAATAGGGGGTATGCTTACTAAATATGCAAATACCACAAAATTGGAAGTGGTAGTATATGGGAGGAAAGGATCAGAATTCAAAATAATGTAGAGAAATTGAAAACATTATCTGAAAATTGTAGGATACAAGTGAGAATCATAAATGCAAGGTTTTAACTTCTGCAGTCCATTGTTGCTTCTGAAGTACAGGTTGGGACGCTACAAGCTTAGGTGGTTTTGTAGGAGAAGATTTGGGTCTTATAATGGAATCACAAGCTGAATTAATTAATCTTTTCATGTTAGTGATGGATAAGACAAGAATCAGTGGGCCTAGGTTACAATGACAGGGATTCAGTTTAAGCATCAGAAAGCACTTTGATGAAGAAAGATATACTGAAATGGATCGTCTTATCTGTTAAAGTTTACACAACCTTAACAGGCAACTGTCTTTTGGGAAAAATAAAGGTAAAACTGATTCTTTTTTTTTAGAAGAAAGATGGGTAACTTCTTAACAGTCCTATTTTTATATCACCCCACAAGGCTTTTCAGGTTGGAAGGGGCCTCAGGGGAGATCTAGTCAAACTTCCTGCTCAATGCAAGGTCAATACTGAATTCAGACCAGGCTGCTCAGAGCTTTGTCCAGTTGGATCTTGAAATTCTTCAAGGAAAAAGATTGGGTCCCTGCTCTAATGCTTGACTGCCTTGATGGAGTTATTTTTTTCCTTGTTGGAAAGTTGGGATATGCCATGTTGTAGTTTATGACCACAGTATTTTGTCCTCCTGCTGTGCAGCTCTGTAAAGAGCCTGGCTGTGTCACCTTGATGATAACTTCATAGTTATTGGAAGGCTGCCATCAGATCACCTCCAAACCTTCTCATCTCCAGGCTAAAAAAAACTGCATTCCCTCCATCTCTTCTCATACAGCATGTCCTCCASCTGCCGGCTGCCTTGGTGGTCCTTTGCTGAATGGGGTGCAGTATTTCAGATGTAGTTTACTGAATGCTGAGTAAAAAGGAATAAATGTTATTCTGAATCTACTGGCTACGTTCCTGTTAATAGAAACAGTAAACTGTTAAATGTCCTTGCTGCCAGAGTGCTCTCCTGACTTATGTTTGACTTGCTGTTTAGCAAGGAACCTGCCAGTCAATTCCCAGCCGATACCATGGAAGGACTAGCCTGTCCCAGGTGCAGGACTTGTTGTATTTGTCCTTGCTGTATTTCATAAGGTTCCTTTTAACCAATTCCTCTGGATTGCCTAGATCCCTCTGAATGGAGGCCGCCTCCTTGAATACAATGACTGCTGCCTGCAATTTAGGATCATCTGTGAATTTATTAGATTGCATGGGTCTCAGGATAGACCTCTAAAGAATACATGCCGTCAGCCACTACCTTTTGAGCCTGACAATCCAACTGTTTGTTGGGGTTTTTTTACCAGTATAGTTAGTCTACCCATCCAGGTGTAACTTCACAGCTTGGATACAAGAATGCCGTGGAAGACTGGTGAAGGCCTTGCTGAACTCAAGATAGACAACAGCCACTAGTCTTCCCTCATCTACAGATCTGGTCATTTTACCATAGAGGGCAATTAGGTTGATCAAGTATGATTTACCCTTGGTAAATCCATGTTGGCTATTTTCAGTCACCCTCTCGTTCATGTACCCAAAAATGGCTTCCAAGACTTCCAAAAGCATGTACGCTTTAGGCACTTTGCCTAGCCAGAGGCAAGGGTACGTAAAATTAACTCAGTCAGTGGTTGTCTGTATTGTAATAGCGTGGTCCTGAAGCGTAAAAGCAGAGAGTTAGTGAAGTCTAGTCTTTTGATTGTGAAAAATCTAAAACCTGTTTTTTGGCCACTTATTGTTACACGTTTACCTAAATGTGCACTCTGTAAGCAGCTGTGTTCGCTGAGGAAACTGTAGTTCTTCGGACCACCTCTCATATTTCTGTTGCCTATCTCCCACTTTCTTACTTGGATTTAGAGATTAATTTCAGTCAAAAGAAGCCAGGATACCTTGAGCAGCTTAAATAACTGGTCTTTTCTATGCCAGCTGATTCTGAGTGGTTGCAGGTGATAAAAAGATTAAATAGGCAACTCAGCCACCTAAACTTAGAGGGTTTTAACATTCAGAAGACAATGCAATAGTTAGACAAACAATGGAGCTGGAGATCATTATTTCTTCTGCTGACTGTGAAAGAGGACGTTTTTATAACTGTGAATGTAAACAGATGTCAAAATATGCCATTTAACTTATTATCTTCTTTATTTAGTCTCATTATGAAGATCTCTCCTTTTGTGGTAAAAAGTCTTACTTTTGTTCTGTGTGAAAGACAGTGGCATAGTTTGGAAAAAGTATTGCTGAATACGTTTTGTAGACTATCTTTTACTTTCACCTCTTTTGAAGCTACAGAGTGTGTATGTTTGGTCAGAATAAGATGTTGGGTATGTAATAAAAGGATAGAGATGGGGGCGAATGAAGAGAATATTTATTAATATGTGGTAGTGTTAATATTTCAGTTTAAAATGCTTATGTTAAGATGAATGCGTGTAGAACAGGCATGGCAGAATCATTAATGATATGGTTTTTAAAGCTCTCTGAAACCTTTTCAATTTAGATTAGTATTTAAATCTCCCTTTGGAGATTAAATCGCTTCAGTGAGACTTGCAGTCCATTTTCTGATTATAACATCTCCTTCTAGCGTAAAGGACTTTAAATACAGGATCATCCTCTGAGTTTCGTTTTGGAGATGTAGCTCTTTATACTGATGCTTCTTTACAGGTGTTGGCCAGCTGAAATTGTACAAGAGTCTTTAACTATTTATCAGGATTTCATTTTCTGATCAGAGCAAAAAGTTTAAACAAAGTCTAAAATCCATCCTTCTTTCTAGATGTCTGTGTTTTTTAACAAATGCACCTTTTCATAGACAACATACTGTTAGATGAGGATTAGTGGTGAGGTATCCCCCTGTTTAGCAAGAGAACACACAGATTATACAGTATAGGGTGATGGACTTTTCAAAAAGAAATRCTTTTACAGTGTTGGAAATTCTGTCTAGCTTGTGACAGCCATCTACGTTAAAAGCTAAGGTAAATACCACCTGTAAATTCAAGTAGTTAGGCTAAGAAATGGCTTAACTGAGAAAAGCCTTTAGGAAAGCTAGTGGTCTTGTGAGTGATGATATACTGTGAAAAAAGACTGTGAAAAGTTGGTAGTAATCTTGAACAGTCGTATTTTAAAATTGCTGTTCTAATGCTACACAGATATAATGTAAATATTTCTTACTTTCAAAAAGGTTTAAATTTTACTATTTTGTATCTCCACAGCATTTGTCAAGTAGACACAGTGTCCAGCAGAGCACATCACAGGTAAACATCATCTACATATGAATTTTTGTTGTCTTTAAGTGTTTGGTAATGTATGTAAAGGTATGATGGAGATTATTGGGTAAGTCCCTACCCATAGAACACTTCCTCAGAAGATCCCCAAGTAATTAACTTGTTAAGGTCCTTCTTCAGTTTCCATTTAGTCCTCTTTTCCTTAGCTCTAACTGTTGTTCTTAAAAGATCAGCTTTTGTAGTGATAKCAAAAGCCTCAGTCTGCCCATGTGAGTCTTCTTTCCACCTGCTAACACGTGGCTTAGTAGGCTTCTGTTTCACATATACTTTATGTAGTAATGTAATCCTTTCCTGGTCATGGAATCTGGGTCTAATCTTTCCAGGAGAACTGTGCTTCCACAGGTACCTGTCTTTAAAGGATGAGGATTTACTTGGATTTAGTTTAAAATCCAGAACAAAATTCACTTTAAGCTCTACTTGTACTTAAGCTAGTACAAATCTGGGTTGAAAGTCTGAAAATGTTAAGATTTTCTTTGTTAGTATATACCTGTCTACACATTCAGAGGAGGCTAGCCTAGTGACCTTAGGGTATTTATGCAACCAGTTTATTAAGATCAGCATACAATGGATATAAAGGGCTATTAAAATTAGAGAAGAATTTTATTTCTAATTATACTTCTTTTTTTTTTCTCCACCCCAGTTTTCACTGTTGTAAATAGGTCTTGATATACTGAGTCAGAATGTAAACCTTTCTGCTATTTGACTTTATTGGTTGCTCATATTATCAACTGTTGTTAAGATTTCTTTTTGTTATACCTGCAGGGCATATTAGCCTGTAAAGCCTGGTTCTGAATGACCTCCATAAATGAATTGCAGCTGCTGAAAAAAAATAACATAACAAATGTTATTCTTAAAAATGCTTTAAAGTCCATCTGCTTTAAATGGAAATCATCGAGAACCACCTTAGCACCATCTTATTATAGTTCATTTTCAGTACCAGAATCAAGACAATATTTGAGAAGTAGGAGTGACTTGGTTTACTTGATAAAAATAGATTTCAAATGCATAAACCATTTATCTCATATTTACTTGGTTATCGTGGTTTCTCAAACTATTCAAATTAAAAGTTGAAAAAATAGAGGAAGAAAGCTTAAGCTGGTATGTATCTCTAAGGTAGAATATATTTGAGATTAAGCTTTTACTTGATGGAGAAAGGAGAGCAGAATCACAGCTAAAATTATCAAGTCGGTCATGCGTCTTTTATTTGTGAAGAACTAAAAATCATTTTCATTGTTTTTAATCAGGTGGATACAATTCGTCAGCGTCATGGCGAAGCTTGCCGTATGCCAGTGCCTCACCACTTCTTCCTCAGTTTAAAGAGCTTCACCTACAATACAATTGGCGAAGACACGGATGTCTTTTTTTCTTTGTACGATGTTCGAGAAGGCAAGCAGATCAGGTAGGACTGTATCAAATAACTAAAAAGCTTCCTAGGAAAAAAATTATGAACAAAGCAAATACATTGGAGAAAAACATGTGAGCTATTCTTGTGACACAACTGAAAGGAGGAAGCTGATAAATCCTAAGTTGACAGCCCTGCAATGCATACATGAGAATATCAGTAATGCTAATCATTGTATATGAAATTTAGTGCTTACGTATAAGCAAAGCATTAAAGGCACGGAATAGTTGAATTTTGTTTAGGTTTCTGACTTGGCCTCCACACATTACTGAAGGTCTTAGTGTTTAGTAGCTGCCTTCTTAGGGCTCTTCTTTAAGAAGTACTAATAATGTCAGGGCCACACTGTATGACTGTTTTGAAAAGAGGACTGCTGTGTGTTTGGGTGCTGAATTGAGGCTCTTGAACTCTCATCCACTCCTTGCCTTACAGTCATGTTACAATATAGCTTGTTTTCATTACTCTGTTGCTATCAATATAAACTAAAGTATTCGTATTCATCCCCGTGTCTAGGCTGGACAACTGTGCTGCTCAGTACATTGAGGTAATTGGTACTAATGTTAGCAAATATGAAATGTGCTGTATTTTTCCTTTACAAGCATGTGTTTTGAAAACATCAGAATATGTAGAAGAGTATTGCAGCATATGCACTGTGTCTCGGAAATTAAGTAAGTGTAGCTTGGTCTGATCTAAAGTACAGCATGTTTGTGGGGTTTTTTTTAGTTCTAATTAAGGCACGTCTTGACAGTTGGCACAGACCACGTTTGCTACCATGGTCAAAACTGTCCTAGTTTTCAGCAAATTAGATTTAGATTTGTTCCAAACAGAGGAAAGAGCCCCAAAATGTTCTTTCCTCTCTTTGGAAGAACATTATTATGTGAATAATGTTCATCCCAGGAAGTTTGGAATAGAGTGATAACAGTTTTGTAGCGCTTCAGAATACATCCCACTAAAAAAGTGGTCTATATTAGAAAGCTCTGACTTGATTGCATCTTATAAATATGTGTCTGCCACCGTTTAGTTAGGCAAGTTAAAGATCATTTTGCAGTATATGGCAAGAATGCCTAATCTGATACTACATCATGTTTATTTYGCCCCCACTAAGTGAGAAATGCTTGTTTTGATGTAGTTAGGAGGACATGCCTGCAATTCCTCTGAAAGAATTAACAGAAAATAGCTGTTAAGAGGAAAAGGTGCAAATGGCAAATCAACACAAAACAAAATTACTCACAATTAATTAGTTCATACCACAAAGCAGTAAAATATCAAATTATTTAGATGAGGAAAGCTGCAGGGAAGAGGAAGGGACGAGCTGCTGCCATGACTGTGGAAGGCCTCAGAAATTGCTTCAAAAGGAGATGAATTATCTTGGGCTGCAGTTTGCATAGTATGTAAACATTGAGTGGGAAAGCCTTAAGAAGGGGTTTTGCCAGTGATAAAAAAAAGACAATAATAGTTATAATGAGAAAAAGTACAAAGAGTGGTTCAGGCATATTTAAATATATATAATAATGCTTTGATGTGCAAACAGTTGTTGTTACTTAGCTCTTCATATTATGCATCAGTGATCTGCTGCAGTGAAAACAGCATAATTTTCACATTTTCTTACATCCCCAAAAATGGTGGGGAAGAAGYGTGTAATGAGGCTGAGCTCTGTTTTAGAGAAGAAACTTAAAAACAGAAAACTGACAAACACATTTAGAATGATGTTTTTATATCTACTTTAAAAGATTAAGTTTCTTTCCTCTTCTGTATGCCTCAGGAAATAGTATATTAAGGTAAAAAAACAAACAATGCACGCTGCATTCTAAATGGAAAGGACAAATTGACCTTTCTGAAATGGTTTTGAGGTTGATAAATTTCTTACCCAAACAGTTCACACTGGAGGTTGACTGGCTTTCAGTGTTAGTGCTTTGGACATATAGCAGATTGCAAACCTCATTGAACCTGTTGGTTGCAGTGGTTATTTCCCAGTTAGACTGAGTGAAGAATCGGTGAAAGTTCCAGTGTTGTTCAGGAGCTGAAGTAATAGCATGTATCAATTATGGATTAGCAATCAGAAGGTTGGAGCAGCAGCTGAAATACAGTTTGAGATGTCTTCCCAGGTTCTGAATACAGATTAGATGTTAGTCTAGCATCTAATGTCTAACAGAATCTTCGTTACTAAACTTTAATACCTCAGTTTATTTGCCATGTGGAAGTTAGCAGAAAACAATGACAAAATTTATCTGGTTTTGATTACAGCCAATGGGGAAGTACAGCCCAATTGTGAAGAAGTACCTTGGGATGAATGATCATGAAATGATAGAGTTGATAGTAACTAGAAAAGGAAAGAAAGAAAATGTTAACGTAAAGATGGTGAACTTCAATAAGGCAGGTGCCAATAAACATAGAAAAAAGATAGGTAAACTGATATAGAGGAAAGAAATTTGAGAGTTGTCAGTTCCTTAACAATACTATTGAAGAGCACAAAAGCAAATTGTTTCAATATGAAAGAAAGATTAAATATATGGCAACAACAGAAAGTCTGTATCACGTATTCTTTGGTGAAATGGAGTCTGGAAGGAAATACAAAAAAGGAGAAACTAATGAAATGGCACAAACAGGGATGGGAAGAGACAGAAACTTGTAGAAAAAAATGTAATTAGCAAAAGACATCAAGGACAAAAAAAGAATAATTCTATAATGCTTTAGCAGCAAAAAATTTTTTTACAAAATCAAGAAATAACTGAACAGATTAAAGGGGACATTAAAGTATCAGTAGATGTTACCAGGATAGCTGGAGTATTTAATAGCTGTTTTGCCTCAATCTCCCTAAGAAGGTCAACTGCAATCAGATGACAAATGCAAAAAGTTCTGGAACAAATAAACTATTTATTAGCACTTAGAAGCTAACGACGATAAGTAAAAGTCAACGCAGATTTGTTAAGCACAAGTCACATCACAGCCAACTGATTTTGTTCTGTTATATGGGAATGCACCTCATGCCTCAACAGAAGAGAAGCGTTAAACTTGATATGGTAAAATGGGGAGATACAGACTAGATGAAACTACTGTAAGGGGACTGGAAAACTGGTGGAAAAACTGATCCAGAGTGTTATCTGTGCTGGAAGGATGCAATGAATAAGATTTTTTTAATTATTATTATTTTTAAAAAACATTTTTGCAGCATTATTTTGATGGATGGAAATAAACTAAATTCAGTAAAGCAGCGAGGTTTAGCTACCTTTACAATAGCTCTTTTTTACTAATAAATGCATAAGTTATGCATAACCTCAAAAATTACCCATTCAAAAGCATGATACCAATTTTTTCTGAAAATAAGCTTGAAGAATCTACTAAGTATGAAAAAGGATAAATAAATTTCAGTATGATTTTTTCTTTATAAAGTTTATGTTTAAACATGTAAAGGTTTTTTATTCTGCCTGCATCTTAAACGAGAATAGATGTTTCCAGCACTATTTTACCAGTTACCCTATTTTACTCCACTGGAATTTAAAAGTTTCTTGTCGTCTAGAAATATCCTTAATTATGGAGAGTGAATGGAACAAAAAAGAAATTCTGATGGGATTGAATTTGAAAAACTGGGGCCCAGTCAGTAATTATGCATGGAAAGTAGCGTCATGCATATTTCTGCTTGTAACTCCTCCATCTGCCTACTTACTGTGTCTGTACCATGCCTGTTATAATGAAGACCTCCTCATGACTGGAGGTTTTGGAAGATGTGATAAGTATCCATGGTAGTGTTGATAGCTTTGACAGAAGAAGTCCATGTGTACATTTCTCATACAGAATATACTCAAGACCTTTTTGTTGTGAGACCGGATTTTCTCTACGGTGTCTGTAGAAGGCGTATGTTTGCTGATGATCTCCTCTCTTTAATACATAGCATTATGAGAAGGCCTTATGATCTTTCAGCTGGTCTATTCAGTCAGAATGCAGCACTACCTGGGTTTTTTTATTTGTTTGTTTCTTTCTTTCTGCATAGTGTCTCTTCTCGCTGTCAGTTTATCTTGGTATTGCATTCTATGGAGTACAAGGATGGTCCATTCTGACACGCAGACAGTCAAGCAGATGCATCAGATTAGCTACCTGGGAGAAATAAGAAATTGCCTGGGCATGCAGAGACAGARTTAGAAAAGTGAAAGCTCAGCTGGAGTTGAATGTAGAGAGGGAGAGAAAGATATGCACGCACGCATGCACACACGGCTTCTGTAGGTACCTTGGCAGCAAATGGAAGACAAAGGAAAACATGGCCCAAGTGCTCAGCCAGGCAGTATATGATGTGGCATGAGGAAAAGGTAACGAAGAACAGTGGCTGTTTTAAGTAATTTTCAGTATTTTCAGCTTAAACAACTGTAGTAGTAGCAACAGGTGGCTGTACATATTTTTTAGATGTAAATTTCCAGTGGAGATTGGTGGCTAAGCACATTTACAATGACATGGTAATGAAACTCTTAAGATTTTGTGTCATTGATGATGTTGGTTTTTTGTAATATGTGCACAAAGAAAGACATTGAAAGTACATTCTTTGGTTTGTATTGTGCGGTACTCAAAAGTTTAGTTGCTCCTAATTTGCTGCTCTTGTGCCATCTGCCTTATCATCAGCTCTTCGCTTACAAGATCACATACTCTTCAGTGAGCACCATACTGCACATTATATTTTCTCCTTCCTGCTTACAGGACTCTTTATTTATTATTAACATTTATTATTCCATTCTGTCTAATTCAAAAATCTATGTAACTATTTTTGCAATGTCTTCATGGTATTATCTTTATTTTGGTTTTGGAAACAAAGAAACAGAGGAATTCCTTTTCAGAATTTTTCAGAATATTGCATTCTTTTTCTTCAATTCATGTATAACAAGGTTACCCAGAAGTGATCACATAGAACAAACTACGAAAGTTTGTATGGATAGGTAGATGTTACTCAGTTTAAGAACTGCTTTCTCTTCTACTCTGTGCTATTGTAGTGTTTCTTTGTATGATGCTCCCAACATATCTTGTTAAGAGATTGATACAATTATATTCTGAGATATATAACATTTACAGTGTCTCTGAAAAGCCTATATTATAGACATGCAACCTAACGCTAGAAAAGTTTAAAGTTAATGAAAACATACTCTGGAAATGTTATTTGAGGAACCGTGAAGGATGGGAAGTACAGTAATACACTCTTCCCCACATTATCTTGTAGTGCCCCAGGAAACGTGTGAGAAAGCTTACGTAAGCTAACAGTTAGCCAAAAAAAAAAAGATGGGATGCAATAGAAAAAAAGATGTTATTTTTTATTCTGTGGTTTTCCCTTGGGGAGATAGCAGAGAAGAGGAAAGAAGAGGCAGCAACTATCCTAACCAAAGATATTCCTATCAGAAATTAAGATTCCAATTTACCCAAAGAAAGGTGGAAGCCAACTGAGATGCTGACAAAGCCATGGGGAATACTTAATATGATCTTCATGGTGCATTCTGTGGATCTGTATTATTGTAACTTTTCTCAGTACTGCAGATGTTTTTAAGTAAGCATCTTTTTTTATCCGTAAATTCTATCTAGGTAAAAATGATTGTTATTGATCAGAATCCAAACTTGTCTCACCCAAAAGTGTGGCAGATATTTAAAACTTAGAGTACTGTAGCATTTTTAGTGTCTGTGTAGTTCCTCAGCACTTTGTTAGTAGGGTATGCAGGGGGAATAGAGCGTTCATCCAGAGAGGTTATGCAAACAGAGGAATTGGGAGGAAAAGACATGTCTTCCACTGGCAGAGGAAAGTTTTATGGCGTATGCAGTATGGTAGTGGTAAGTCTACACGCAAAAGGTCACCAGGGAATTTACTTTCTATCCAACTCCCTATTTTAGCACATAAAAAGGCAAGTTTAGGTTTGCAAATTTTTCCTGCACATTTTTTTCCTGTTGCGAATCTTTAGATGCTCTGAATCCTGAAATAATCATCAAGAAGTCTTCAAAGCCTCTATTGTTATCTGACTTGGTATATGAGAATTCTTCTGAAGATTAAGAGTTTGGATGCAGATGTCTATGGCTGAACTGGAAGCCTATCTGTATCACTCTCCAACAAAACTGAGTTTGTTCTAATAAGTGTGATTCTCCATTAAATAAGAAGGATCAAATAACATTACAAAAGGCACCACTTTCACTGATCCGTTTAATTATTTTCTAGCTGCTAACTATGCCTTGGATTTTTTTCAATGCTATAGAGAAGGCAAAACAAGATGGGTGTGTCTTCTACTGAGATGCAGTGGGAACAATGCTTATCAAATAGAAGTTTTGTTTTGTTTTGTTTTTAAATYGTGTAATTGGCATATCTTGTATGGGGCCTGTGCAAATAACAGAAAGAGAAGAAAAGTCCAGGATGAAAGGATATAAAACTGGAAAAAAAATAGGTGGTTGCTCAGTGTTGATAAGGACTGCTGTCTATTCCTCATGTGAGGGTACACCTAGATGCATCATGTAGATCGTCTTCTGTGTGTTTCAATATGATTTTGTTTGACAGTTTTGTAGTGTCTAGGCAGCTTTGGGGGAGTTTATGAATGCTGTCAGTTAGAGGTGGGGGAAAGAGTTAACTTTTTAGGGAGAAGAGGAGAAATAAATGCACCTGCAAACGCAGAACCGCATATTCCTTCTGCTGAAGTACTTCCCAACTGGACTCTTAAGACTCTTAATGCATGGGAAAATTTCTGGGGATCATAGATGACGATCAGGTTTAAAAGGCATATATAAATCTATATACTGATGACCCAGTTATCTTACAGTACAGTGAAATGAGAGGAAAGATGCTGCATAGTTATTGACCTTGAAAGCTATGACTAGTTCTCATGTATGCAAATTCCCACACTTCTTCTGGAGGGATTTCATTTCCATAATGCCTCTCTGAGTGCACTAGTACAGAGCACAATATTCTACCCACTGAGTTTTTTCATATTTCCTTTTTTTGTTTTAATTTTGTTTCTCCAGGACCTAATCAAATAGTTATCTAAGCTTTTCACCTTTCAATTTTTTTTTTTTTTTTTTTTTCTTCTCTCAAAAAGGAACTTTCATTTCCTTTTGTAGGCATCCATCCTTCAATAATTTTCTGTTAAGTTAATTTTTTTTTTTTTCCCTTCAGATCTTTATTCTTTCTCTTTGTTGTCAGTATAAGA
>JAYKAV010001234.1:702656-743786 GCA_035582835.1 Phoebastria nigripes | reverse complement strand
TTTCTCCAGGACCTAATCAAATAGTTATCTAAGCTTTTCACCTTTCTTTTTTTTTTTTTTTTTTTTTCTTCTTCTCTCAAACTGTTCCTTTCATTTCCTTTTGCAGGCATCCATCCTTCAATAATTTACTGTTAAGTTAATTTTTTTTTTTTTCCCTTCAGATCTTTATTCTTTCTCTTTGTTGTCAGTATAAGAGAAACATCGAGATGGAATTAGTAGAATTTCTTCCTCTGATTATCATTTAAAATAATTTGATTTGGAAAATAAAATACTCATTTTTTAAGGGGGAAGAGAAAGAAAAAAGAGTAATGGAATTAAAATCATTCATGAGAGCCAATTTGTGGGAGTGTGAAGCACTGCAATGAGAGGGGAATGTAGGAAAGGCAAAGTAACAGTGCAGTAATAATTTGGGTAGTTATTAACTTGGACTGATTAGCATTTCACACCTTTGTTTTTTTACTTTCTACTAAATTGTGCCTTTGGGCTTCATCTAAATGTCGTTATGCTGTATAACTGTAACCTTACACAATGAGCACATACCGTGTTATTATGATATTTTTTCTTATTACTTAAGTGATAAATGTAGACATGACTGGAGATAGTGTGCTCAGACTTTCAGATATGGGGGCAGGGTATGATTTGCTACCGAGAGATGTCTGCTGTAATGTAAGATGCCTGTCAAAAATTTTGTATTGAAATACTGTGTACTACCAGCGTATAGTGCAAAAGAATGACATATAAGTTGATGTCCTGATGTGCATCATAAGCATAAATCATTTGCACTCTAATGTAAGGAAAGAGACAGCAAATGCTCATACAAAAAACAATCAGAAGGTATGGAATAAAAAAAAGGAATAATAAAATACGTATTTTTATAAGCCAAACATCTGCCTCGGCCCCTCCTTCTCCCTCCTTAAAACAAACAAATAAACCCAAAGGTATATATTAACATAAATGGTGTGTGGTCTGTGTTATACAGTAGACAAGATTGAATTGTTATAACGATCCCATCTGCTCTTAAAATTAATCTGTTAGATAGAAGTCTTTTCTACTATATTATGTCAGCTGGTAGTTTCCTAGCAGCAGCATGATGGAAGCTAATCTTGACTAGAGATTGCAATTAGGAAAAGATATGTTGGCAGAATATTTTCCCCCAAAAGATTCTACCTTAGAATTCCAAATTTCATGCTGTTCCTCTTTGCCTAGGACATTAAGATACAGGGTGGAGAAGCGTATGTCTGCTCTGAAGCAAGACTTTATCCTTCAATGGTTAATTTATAACTGCTTGTAGCTTTTCTAATGTAAATAAACGTTTATTGGTTAGGTGCATTACAGAGAAAGTCCTTGTTCCTTAAAAAAAAAAAAAATCTTCTGAAGTTCATGAAGCAGCTTCATGGCCTCATTCTTTTCTCTTGCTTCTTTGCTTCTTACCTCGGAGTATGTGCAGGTATTAACAAGGTTAACATCTAGCCCTCTATAAAGCATCTCATTGTGTTTTGTTGAGATGCCTTTTCACATTCTTTTCCTTCTCACTGAAGGATAAAATTGTAATCCATTCTTTCTCAGCAGATGGCTAGGTAAAATACGTGCAGAAAATGTGAGAAAACGGAGACCCACAGTGATTTTAAAATACTAGAAATGTAGAAGCGTATCTTCTACCCAGCTGCCAGCTTCTCAATACAGTGCTAGGAATTTGGTAATTTTGAAACATCTATTTCTGTGTTAAAATGGAAAAGCAGTAGGCAAAATGAGAGAAAACACAACCTTGCTCTTTAATGCTATTGCTAATAGGTGATATGGAAAGATGGTTTTTGTGGAAATGTTCTGAATTTGTGGGTGGATGTTGGGGAGAGTGTGAGTAGTACAGTCTGTCTCACATCTTCTGTCTTAAGAATTTAGCACCATTGACAAAGCAGCTCTCAGGAGAGAAATATAGTTTGGAAACATAATTATGGACTAAAAAAATGCTGTTAATCTATATCATGATAGTTGGATTTAGCTATTCTGAAGTCATCTAACATAAAATCATCTGCCCCTTTTTTCAAGGCTGAATCAAAAAATTTCAAGTGGCAATGTTTTGTTGTTAATACTGCTCTACAGTTCTGTATGGGCGGCAACTGCRGAAGTAATGTAGGTAATGATTTCTCATTTGTAACTCATCTCATGATCTTGAGATACTTTCCAACCAAATTCTTTTACCTGATAAAAATTAGCATACAAATATATAAAAGTTTAAGATATGAAAGGTGTAAAAATATTAGAGAACAACACGATCATTATTTTAAATGTATTGTCTCCTTGGCCTCGTAAACAGGTTAACTTCCACTGCATGATCAGACTGGTTTTGGTTTGACCAGTATGTGTGTGTGTGTGTGTGCGTGTGTGTGAGAAATTTTCTCAAGCTACTACTCACTTGTACAGTCTTGTCCTATTTTAGTATCTCTAAACCTCCATTACTTCTCATAGGTGTTATTAAATTGATAGAGGTCATGATACTGCCTGGGGGGGGGGGGGGGGCGTAAAAAGAAAATGTTTGTGGCAGTGTTTAGGTAGAGTAGAATAAAATTCACCACTTTAAAACACTGGATTTAGAAATGATGAATTTGTAGGGGAATTGATTTTCACTTTTTCTATAGTCACAAATGTGACAGGAATCCTTCATCTCTCTGTGTATTTATTGATGACAGTTAGCTCCATGGTTCTCATCATCATTTAGTCATATTTTCTTGACTTTTAAACTGTCAATAGGAATGTATATCAGCTGCTCAAAAATGTTAGCAAGAACAGTGTAGCTAAAATTACATCGCGTTTACACATTTCTTCTTGAATAATTTTCTTGTAACACTTCCTGGTGCAGACAATTATCATCATCTGGAACTTTCATTTTAAACACTAAGCAAACTTCTGAAAAAGCAGTAGCAAATTTCCCACAAGCTCTATCTGAGTAGGGGTACGCTGATACGCTACTCAGTGTTGATACGCAAGATCAGCAGAACACCTGTACAGAGCAACTCTACGTGCTCCCAGCCAGAGTCGTAGAAACTGTATGCATTCTACAAATCAGATGCTGCTTGGGTAGAGGGAGACTTAGCAGCTGAGAATGGCAAAGGGCTTCGAGAGATGAAGACATAAGAAGAATGACAGGTGAAGAATAAACAGGAAGGATAGGCATTAATAAGGTCAGAAGAAAGGAAGACAGGATCATTGGGTAAATATAGTTGAAGTTGAATAGCTGAAAAAGAGATGAAGTTGGTTAACATGGAAAGACCCACAGTAAAAGTTGTGGCAAAAAAGTCTGACTGCATTCTCTCCCAGAGTATGGAACTGCCCTAAGATCCCTTTTTCTGCATTGCTTCTCTCTTTAGGTAATAGCTCTGGGAGTGCTGTGACAATGTGTGTGTATTTATCCCGTTAATTGCTTTAAGATATTATCATGTTCCACTATTGCCAGTTGCTATGTTAGGAAGCAGAAAATTATATTTTACTTTTATTGTGCAATTACATGCTAAACTTTCTATTTTTTATGTTTTTTTAATAGCAGCCTTCTCAGAGTTATTTTAAAATAGAAAAGTTATCTCATTCACTGTCAGTATAATGATTTGTCTGCTGGGAAAAAATAACTTTGTAACATTCAGAATTATTTCTTTAATATTCAGAGAATTTTCCTAGGGATTAGGCTTACCAAGTAATGAGGTTTTTCTTCTGCTTAGTCATGAAAAAAATTCCATCTTTGTAATTTTTACCTCTTTTCCAGCAAATCTGATCTGTTGGGATAGCTAATCCTCCATCAGTTCCTCCTATACTTTAGTTTATTGTGTTAGTATTTCAAGGAAAGTRTTTTTCTGACTTTTGTGCAATAGATTATCCATAGCAGTAGTATCAAGGAGGATATCAGTTCTTGATTCTCAAGATGAACTTCCTTAAAAACATCATCCAGTAAGCAAACATGAAGGAATATTGCCATCTGCAGCAACAGCCCTTGTTCTGGTCACTCCAGTTAACGTGGAAAATATGTGGGTCTCTGAAGTCTACTGCACACATATGGCAGGGGACAAAGAGCCTTTCTGATATATATACCTTTTGGAAAATACAGGTTTGATCATCACTGGAGAGAGATGTAACCTACGGAGTATTTTATAAGGGTTTTTTTATGTGTGTAGATTTTTAAAAAAGGGCGAAGGAGGAATAATGCCTTTTCATTTGCTCTACCAGTTGCTTCAGCTGACTTTCATTCCCTAGATCTCTCTCCCAAATCTGCATTTGCTTGGTTTTCCTATTTATCCCCTTTCCTGTTAATATTATATATTTTAAAGAAACTATTACTATCTGGATTCGTATATGAAAGTTGCTGTAGAGAGGTAAGCGGTGTTATTAGAGATGTTCATTCTTTCCTACAAAATTACTAATACGAAGCTATGATAAAACAGGAGCTTTTACAAAAATCAGTCATATCTCATATCCTCACCACCACCACCCTCCTTCCCAAAAAAAATTTTTCAGGTTGGGGATCAGATAGGACAATCAATAGGCAGGGATACAGATTTTTCTACAGGGCTATTTTGGTTTTTCAGTTGTTAACATGAAGAAATCAATTAGTTGCAGGTTTTCAAAGTTCTTCTTCCCTTTTTCTGCTCAGAAAGAACAAAAATGTATCATGAACACATACAGCTAGAAGAGATTTTGCTGTCTCGAGTGGCAGGGTGCAAATACAGTTTGTTAAAATGTTTAGGTGAACTACATAGCTCAGAGAAAGCAATTACAAGTAATTTTCTGTCTGTAGGAAGGCCCAATGTAATGAATACTACTCTTCATACTTGAGCTCTTTCTGTTGCAAAATTCACTGTCAAAACCCCGTTCTGTGCGTCTGACTGAAATTGTCAAGTGCAAAGCCAAGTAACAGGGATATGTGGTTTGTAGAGCAAGAATTAAATGAGACAACTGCTGTATTAGACCTCAGAACCATTAGCTTCTCCCAGGTTAGAGATGGTGATAAAATACTTATTCTGTAAAATACCTGTAATCCAAAATTAGAAGTCTTCCCTACAGTTACAGTCAAAGCGTGTCATACCTACCACCTGGCAGGGTTGGTCTGGCTTTCTTTTCATTAGTTAAAATCACGATCACTGGCAGGGACTAAGGAATCGCACTATATGACTAACGTCTCTTTTTTTGGAAATAGAAACTTTTTCTAGCTAATGGAGAGGATTCCTTTCAGGAGCACAAATATGTACCTTTTGTGATGTAAATAACAAAAAAATACTAATGACAGTGTCAAATGTTCAAGTGTGGCAGACTCATGAGAACCCAAGGAGAATGTAATTGGTGCTTAGCTACGTTTCTCCTGCAAGCTTTAATAATGCTTTTAACATTGTGGTGGTTTTTCCTTGATGTGGTAGAGAGGAATGACAGGTACTTATTTTCACTATTTTCTGTTTCTATGGAAACCCAGTGTTTGCAGTAACAGTCTTACTGTAAGCTCTGTAATCCTCCCCCGTGGCTTCTAGCCAATGTGGTAACTTAATAATTCATGAGCATTAAGCCTGAATTTGCTGGGAAGCAAGCTGCGTTGCTTGGAGCCGTTTTCTCAGAGCCAGATTCATTTCCCTGACAGATTTGGTGTTCTTTTCTCTAGGATGTCATTATAAAATACACTCCATAAACCAAAGCAGCGTACTTTTCTTCACTTGTTTTTGGAACTGGGGTTATTGCAGATCATCTGGATAAGGCAGCTCATGAAAGAACTGCCCTCTCTGCTGCCCTCCCTGCCTTAAAAAAAAAAAAAAGAAAGAAAGAAAAGAGGGGAAAAAACCAAACACACACCATGAACACTTGCTTGAAAAGGAAGATTTTAAGTAGTCCATGAATCATTGTTCAGACAATATGCAAACTGAAAGTTCAGCAGAGGTGATCTTTCCGTCTCAGGGGTTTGGGAGTGACCCCTGTTGATGATGGATTGCTCAAATACAGCTGTGCCATGGGATCTAGTGTATGCTGTTGGGTTACATTATAAATGGGAATTCAGTTCTCGACAGACACAGTATCATTCTGTACATATGCTTTGACTTACTCTCACACTTAAACTGAGAACTGAAGACTCATTCTGTGGAGCACTGGGAGTTTTTATTATTAGGTCAGTCTTACAGCAGCTGTAAGGACTTAGATTTTTGGTTTTGGGTTTTTTTCCCAAGAGGATAAGCAAAAATTAGCAACTCTAAAAGGTAAACATGATAAACAGAAAATAAACTTGAAAAGCCTTTTACAGAGGATACTCCTAAATGGACTGCAAACAAATTGCTTAATCATCTCAAGAGTTCTACCTTTTAAAGTATGATGGCAATATGTAGATGCATTCTGAAATGTTTTCACAAACAGGAAACTTTATGGTAAAAGTATGTGTGATCTTTCCACAAAGAAGTATTTACAAGGGACTTCAGCTCTTAGGAGGAGCCAAAATTATCTACCGTTTGATCATAACTTTACTTTTCCATTTCTTCAGGTACTTACATAGGTGTCATGAACAGTTGTACTTCATTAGAAACCCTTTCTCTTATTGCTTAAATGATCTTTCAAGAGAAAAATCAACCCAGTATTTATGACAGTGGGAAATGACTGAAATGTTGATATACACACACGCTTTCTTCATGAATATGAGGCCATCTGGTTGAAATAAAAGCTCAGAAGTCCTGATGTGAAACTTGTTTCCTTTTTAGAAAGTTTCTACAGGGTGTTCTCAAAAGCATCAGGATACGATGTGTCCCGTAGTGACCCATTTTGATCACTGAGCATAATAATGTTTTTGCTGTTGACAAACATGAGAAAGATTTTGATGAATTTGGCAAATGGAATGAAAGTAAAATCCTGTGTTTTCCCTAATCTTATGAAAAGTTGTACAAGCAAATATGAGAAGCCTTGTATTGTTATTGTTAACTGTATTGCTTGATGCAGCACAAAGGGAAATCCAGGGCAATGCAGCCAKGGTTTTTTCCTCTGCCACCACATAGGCAATTGGAGAGCAATAATTGCTTTCCTGAAAAACTAGCTAATGCTGCTGCATTGGGGCTTTAAAACTTCTGCTGCGCTGGTTCAGTGTACTTCCTCTCTGATACGGAGAACAGTTTCCCAAGTTAATTCGTGCAAATATTAGCTTGTAGAAACTATAAGGTTTAGAGGCTGTAGTTCAATTATCTCCCCCTTTCTCCCTCCCGTCCCCCCCCCAAACCCCAGGAATCTCTTTCATGGTGTTTCTCTGCTAACTTATGAATGTTTTGAAACAAGCACCTTTTTTTTTTTTTTTTTTTTTTTTTTTTTCTCCAGCCTTAAGAAAATATGTTGGTCATATACCAGTAATTCCTAACATAATTCCATTCACTTGGTCAACACATTGTCCTTGCAGAGCTTGTACACACAGTGGTAGAAAGAATGCAGCATCTCATGGCATGGATGAAGTAAACTGCCTGAAATGTGGTGTGCACAGCAAGACTGCAGTATTTTGAAGGCAACTGTTGGCAAGGTTTCTGTTGTCATAGCGAATGAATAGCTCATCCTGAGGTCTATCCTGGTTGACCTGGGCTTGCAGTGCATAGAGTTTATTCTCGAGATTTATCTGGGACAAAAAATGGTGCTTTTACAGTAATGTCTTAAAGTGCTCATGATACTCATATGCCAGCTCAAATTTTATTCTAGAATTACTGTCAGGCATAGTAGCATTCATTAAAAGAAGAGACAAGAAGAGATTTTTTTTTTTGTGAGAAATTAAATAATATCATGCTTATCGCCATTTCTTAAGTGGTAGGACTGAGTATGATGAAAGGAGGTGAACTGTGCTGGTTAGGCTGGTCTTTGTACGTAGCTTATTCCGGCTAGCTTCTGTGACAGCATTTTCAGAGTTTTGTTCCGGAATTTTTATTTTGTATGCAGGTAGGGATTCACATGATACTAGAAGAGTGAGAAAAAAACCTAGGGAGACACTGAAAGGAGATCAAGGACTAAAATACAAGTTGTTATATGACCTTCTCCGCTACCATATGACCCTTTTCACTACGCACTGGTACATATGTCATGGGACCAATATATGTTTTAAAAATAACCTTTATTCTTAGAAGGGATCGGTCAAATGCTAGATTCTGAAAACCCAGTTAAATACAGCTTTTGAGAAAGGACTGAGGTGTTTGTAAAAATGTTGGGGTTTTTCAGTGTTCCCCCAGTTGTTCTCTGGAAATAAGAAGCACTGAGAAAAATAAGAAAAATGAGGGAACAGATTTGTACCTTTTACCTTTTAGTGGCATATTGGAATGGAGAGGGTGAAGGAGGCATTTGTTTCTGGGAGAAATGGCTACCAAACCGTTATTTAAGGCAAGGGAAAGGTACAAGATGTGAGGTTTCGGCTTAAGGGGATTGACGCCCTAATGTGTCACTGTCTCTGCTTCAGAAAACCAATCTCCTATACATTGTTAAAGATTTTTTTTTTTTTTAAATCTCGGTTCTTTATCATCGGTTTCCAATTCAAACAGAAAATTGGTCTGCAGTCTCTCTACAGACTACCATTTCTTTGGCATTATGCATCTATTAATGCTGTACCTACATTCATAAATTGATACACAATTGATACATACTAATTAAACCTGCCAATGAGTTAATACAAGGGAGCTCACTAATCCATTCCAAGCTCTTTGCCAGGCCTTTTGTCGTCATCTTTGCATGTTATGCAAAAAAAGCCTCACAAACAAACAACCTCAATAACAAAGACTCCCCACAGGCATAATGCCGCTCCTGCTCACCCAACAGTAAATTTTGTCCCTGTTTGCCCCTTCCTTCATGCTGAAAATGTAATGTCTCAAACCATTGAGTCCTTCCTTCCTTTTTGCAGAAACAGATGCCAGTTCAGTATGGTCCTGCTTTTCAGACAGTTAAAGGAAGCCAAGAAGTGAGACACTATGCTTCTTTCATTTTTCTTCCTTTCAAGTACAAGAACAAGAAGCTATTTGACTTTGCTTATCAGAGCAATGTTTCTTATATTCCAGTAGCTTTAGCAATTACTAATCACGCGAGTGATTGTAAAACCTGACTTATTGCTACACAAGAGGTGGTTTCACTATGATGTGAGTTAGCACAGGAGGAGATCTTGCAGTTAGAGTAATTGGATATTGCTTATAGCATGTAGGAGCAAGAGGAATAAATAAGCTTTTGTTTTAAGATACTGCCACTGGTGTGGCACGTCTTAGGTCTGAACTCAACAAGGTAAAAATGTTAACTCTCTTCTCTTTTTTGGTGCATTTCTTATCTCCGATTTTATGCAAGAGAGAACTAGTTTTGGTGTATTTTGAGAATAGCTGAAAATGTTGTTTTGGTTTTTTTTTTTGACAGTAGTTTGATCAAGCAGTCATTGCATCAAATACTCCTCATACTTAATTTCCACCACTCATTTGGCAATTGTAACTACTGGGTTTTTAAATTTTCCTTATGATGTATTTGAGTTTTTTTTTAAGAGTAGCATGTGTCTGTTTTCTTTAAGCAATTAGAGCACATTCAGCTACAATAAAAATAATGCTTAATGCATGCAAACATGAGCAATTATTTCCATATGGAGTTTACTCAGATTTGATATTTTGGTCTTACTAAATTGGACTTTACTGTTGTCTAGATTCTATGCAGGCTCTTGTCTTTGTGCAGAAGATAAGCTTGAGGAACAGACACACTGAAGACTGAACTCTTTCAAAGGAAGTAGCTCCTAAAATAAGAAATTGACTGAATTCCCATTAAGTTTCTTGACCCTAAATGTGTGTATCTTTGTCTAAAAAAGGAGCTATAATGATAGCTGAAGACTAGTGGATCTTCAGATCATTCAAAACAGGGTTATTCTTCCTGGTTTCTTTTGACATAGAAATAAATTTGCAGTTGTAAAATGGGGAGCATCTGACTAACTAGTTCATAATATGAGTCAACAGTGTAAAAAGGTTCAAGTCCCACTCCAGCATATACTAACATTATCAGCACTAGTGAGACCTTAGTGGAATATTTAGGCTAGTTTCTGTAAACTGTTCTTGAACAGTAATATCAAAGATTGGAGGAATTGTGGAGTTGAGAAACAAAACTGTAAGTTTAGGAGAAATGACCTGCAAGGAAAGGTAGAAGAACTTGAGGTGGCTTAGTCTTTTAAGATTGCCTATTAGCACTGCTGTCTTTTCATTCTCCATGTCCTGTCGGTGGATCTCTCCTTTGATGGAATGCCTTTTCATGTTCCACAGTTCTCAAATGCTGTGGTTGCCTCAAAGTTCCCTTAATTATTTAGTGACACAAGCTCAAGAGGACTCAAGGGAGGACTGGAAATTAAAGGAAGGAATTTAAAGGTTGTTACTGAGGTAGTGCTGGAATAAGGGCACAACTGATGAATAGGCAGGTGAAAAAGATGGTGGTCTGCTTCATTTCTTGAAAAGCACTGGAATATGGGGACAGGAACCAGATTTTCTCTGTGGCTGTAACAAGAAAAAGGGTGAATTGCAAATTTTAAAAGATTTCTACTTGTTAATGGAGTAAAACCTTGCAAGAGGCTATCAAATGAGCCTCCAGAATATCTCTCTCTGGATGTTCTGAAAGCAGACTAAGCAATACAACTTTTGGTAATGAATGAAGTATAAATAGACTATCGCGGCTCAAAGGCTCAACAGTCCCTTCTCTGCCATTGTCAGAGGGACAGCCTGCACAGGATTCTGTGGCATACAGTATTGTATTCAACTTCGGTTATGAAAATGAAGTGCTCATTAGTGCTGAAATAATTTTTCCAAGAAAACCTGTGTTGGAAGTTCAAAAATATAGAACTTATTGGAGATTTAAAATATAATATGTAACATTATTATTGAGATCAATGGAGATAAAAGACCAGTTATAACATTATTTCTTGGAGAACTTCAATTTAATGAGTTTTAATTCTTAAATTCTTAAATTATGTTATATAATGCATATATATATGCATTTGTATGGTACATACATATATTATAAATTACTGTAAGGTTCACTCTCTAATAGTAAGTCTGTAAATGGCTAGTGAGAATTTTTTAAGCATGACAGCCTGAATACTTTCCTGGCTTCAATATACTCAAAGATATTGCTGCTATTCTTGAGCTTCACTTTGGTATAAGCTGCTAGTAGATATCAGCAGAGTATTACTGTATGCTTTCTTTATTCTTCTGTTGTTTCCCTAATTATCCACTACTGGACATTGTTGGAGACAGGACAGTAGGATAAGATGGACCTTTCATGTGGAGGGCCGTTGTTACGATTTGTCTATTTTTGACCTCGACTCGGTTTATCTGTGGACCGGCATTTTCTGCTTCTATAATATTGGATAGTAGTATCTATTTCCTGTATTTTTATCCCAGAATTTGAAAGTACCCTTAGTCAGCAGTACATTTTCTAATTTCTGTTTTCCCTTTCTGTAAATAATTCTTCATCTTGCAGAAGAGCTTGGTGCTCTGCTAGTGGTTTGGTTTCCCTTCAAAACATCAGTCATCCTCTGAATTAAGAGAACCAGCCTTGATCTGACCACTACAATGAGTGTGAAGATATTCCAGGTGTTTATTATATAGGGTTTAATAACTTCCGGGGATTTGCAATCAAATATGAGTGAGCCAGCTTTGATTTACACTTTGATTTTGGATGGACATCTTCACCAGTGAACAAATTTTCCCCTGCAGACGTGGTTTATATTGCTCGTAATCTTCTACTGGCAGGCTGCTTGTTGTCTTGTTTCCTCCTGATCCTAGGCTGCATGTATTAGCTTTGCGTTCATCTGTGGCACCCCTGTTTGGTGGCCGGATTACATTCCCAGCAGCAGAAGTGAAAGAATAGTTTGCCAGAGGTCTTGTTTGTGTAGTATGGATCTATTTCATGTTCTTATCCTTAAAAATGGGACACGGTTAATATGCATAAGGCACGGTAATTATTTCTCAGTGTACTAGTAGAGGGTGTTGGCAAATTTACATTTAACAAATGAACTACAATCATTTAATTATCATTGTTTCAAGTTCCGTTTTAAAGAGGACCAATATTTATTTTATGAAAGTAACTTTTGTAGCTCTGTAGGTCATGATAGTTTTTGTTTTCTTTAAGGAATTTCAGTTTATGGAAGGAGACATGTTTTGCAAATTATACTTGTAACAGAAATTAAATGTATGTTACCTCCTAATCTTTCTAAATGAAAGATTGTGCAATTAAACTGATTCAAGGATTAAAATCAAATGGATTTATTAAAATTAAAGTCTCCCTAAACGGTGTTTTTGAAGGCATTGGAAATATTGATGTTTATTGCTGTGGCTTGGAATGAACATGGCTATGAGTTGATATCTCTTTAAGTTACTACGTATTTTTAGTGATATACAGTATGATTCCTGTTTGGAAATTGATGGTATAAAAGTTAGTTATCTTCTGGTTTATTCCCAGTATGAACTGGAGCTTACCTGTGGGCATCACTGTAACTGTCCTGCCCGCTCCTCTTCTGAAATTCATTGAGTAGGGAGAGATGAATGCCAGCAGCTGTAACTGCTGCTAAACTAGCACCTATTTCAGTTTATGTTAATATTTAGAGTTCTACAATGTCATTGTTCGGGTGGTGCTGCAGGTCCTGTTTGTGTGGCCCTTTTGCAGGAGCAACAAAGGACTGAGGTGAACAGCTGGGAGAAGAACCGCTTTGGCCATCCTGCTTGAATTGCTTGCTACTATGTGTTTTCACAACCTTAATTAGTCACCAGCAAAATAATGGGCACAAGACCGAGTTAATGATAAAGGTTAAGAATGTAGTTAATGTGTTTTTATTGAAAATAGGTCTTATCTTGAAAATTCTGACTTCATTTTTTACGATTTATGTATTAGGTAGGTAGAGGTAAATATTAACTGTTACTGTAATGTACTGAAGTTGTAATATTGTACTGCACTCCACTTAATACAGCATAAAATTCTTACTAAAAGATTCGATTATACCATGTCATTAAAGCGTTTGCTAAAACATTCTTAACTTACCAATTGACATCTCAGAAAGTAGTTGTAGGTAAAGAATCATCAAATATCTGTTTCTTGTGGGTTTCTTTGGGGCATGTTAGCAATCTCCGAGCTTATAAGCATCTGCTGCAAATTAATTTAAATTATCGCTGAATGAAGTTGTGGGATATGTGGAGATTGGATTAATAGTGAGTAATAGGGAGAGTGAAACAGCCAGAGAGCACGATCTGGATTGCTTAGCAAGGTAAACTTAAGCAAATAAACATGCAAAGGTGTATAACAGGATGTATGAATCATGCTTACAGAATTGGGGACCATTCCAACAAAATAGCAATTCTGAAAATATATCAGTATTTATAAGGGACAGGTTGCTTCAAATGAACTCACAGCGTAATGCTGTAGTAAAAAGGCTAATATGTGATGTCTGATAAATTACAGTTAGGATTAGTAGGGACTTGATGTCATGTGTGTGAAATACACACATGTGCGTATTTGTATTTCTGGTGTAGGTGGTACCTGTACTAGACTGTTACAAACTTACATTTTTAGAACTGTTCACGAAATGGTGTTGAAAAATCACACCATGGGTAAGTTCTATAAAACGATTCCAGCACTTTTTCTTTAATTTCTTAACAGCATTAAATTGCTTACTTGTTTGGAGAGATATTTGATTACATGATATAATTAATGACTGATATATGAAATTAGCTTTTCTAAAGGGCTCTTTAACATACAGAAGACAGTGTAACAAAAAGCAGTGGCTAAACACTGAAACCAGACATTTCCAAGCTGATGTTAACCCATGCGTTTTAACAGTAGGGATGAAAAGCCGTTTGGAGCAAGCTACCAAAGGAAGTAGCGCGTACTCCATGTTTCCATATTTTTCAGGCCAACAGTGGATAATATGCTGGAAAATGTGTTTTAGTCAAATAAAGATTACTGGAGTTGATACAGTCATACCGGATAAAATGGAAAGGATCTGTGATATAATGGAAATGTAACTAGAAGATTTAATGGTGTGCTCTTGCTTTATTTCTATGAATCTGTAGAAGAAAATTCTGGTCAATACTTAGTGTGTTGTCGCACATCTAGTAAATAAATTACTCCTACTCATCTAATTTATTTGTGTACATAAATTCTCTGTCTGTCTTAAGAAATAATATCAATGTCCGTGGCTTACCATCCATAATAAGGATTATGTATTTTGCAGTCTGGCTATACATGCTGGTTTTGCTGGTAAAAGGACTGTTTCATTTGATTGATAAGCAGTTCTATCAATTGAATCTTAATGTGTTTGAATTAGTATATTGCTTCTATAAATAGTATATGTTGAAGGAGATTGCTTAATTGGTATTCTTGTTACTTTTAGTTTTGAGTGGATTTTAATGAACTCAGTTTTACCGAAGGCAGTGTACGCCTCAGCGAGTGTGTCTTAGCCTTTGCCTGAAGTACTTGTAATGTGTTCAAATCCTGTGCTTCATATATTCACATTATTTTAATGTTACTGCATCATGAATATGCATCAACATGATGTTTTCACATGCAGGGTGCTTGCTATTAAAAGTCTTCTATGCTATTCCATGTAATTTTATCTAGATCAGTGAGTACTGTTTCATATGCTTTGGGAATTAAAAAAATTATAATACCTAGTGCATCTTTTTTGAAAAAAACATATCTACCTGTATTTTTATATTGAAGTGTGTACATGAAACTCTTGTTTATTTTTTTTAATATTGTTTGCTTTTTAGTGAGAGGTTTATGGTGAGGTTAAACAAGAATGGAGGCCCCAGGAATCCAGAGAAGATAGATCGAATGTGTGCACTTTTCACAGTACGTGTCTGTTCCCTTTCTTCTTCCCTTACAGTAGTATGATTGTAGATGTAGTCACCCTGAGGGGGAAAAAACCCAATTCTTCCTTTCCAATATATTGAGTAGAACAGAAGCTGTTTCTAAGTTTTGTTATGGTTATAACTAAATGTTAACATAAGAAAATGGATGTACTTCTAAATCATTTTTATGGCTAAGTAAATATTCTGAAGTATTTCCTTTTAAGTGCATTTGTTCCTGCTTATAGTTTGAAATTTTGAATATTTTCATTGCATGTACTATGCTCTTAGATAAAAGGGCACAGGAAAAAGCTGCGTTGGCCTGAACATAAAGCAAGGCACTTTTTTCAGAATTGAAGTTAGAAAAACAACTGCAACAATATGCACACGCACACAGAATAACAGAAAAATTCTCCAAACAGATTTTTGTCATGGCCCATTCAAAAGTCCGTGAGGCAGCCCCAGGTAGATGGTGCAGCAGTAGCCTCCCAGGTCGGCAGCACACTGTGTGTGATGGAACAGAAAGACCAGGATGTGCTGCAGAAGCAGCAGCCAAATTGAGCTGCAGAGAGTTGGTTTTAATAAAGGAAACACCATGACTTCCTAAGTTTCTACAGCAGGTCTGTGCAAATAGCTACCCCGTCCTGACGCAAAGCAGATACGACCAACTGTACCAGCAGTCTTTTAACCATCTGTGCCAGAAAGACAGGATAAGTAATATCCATCTGTGGCTCCTGCCAGATGATACCTCAGTTGGGAGTGAAATAGCCAGCTAAGATTTACTTCCTTTTAATTCTTCAGACTCACCTCTCACCTAACTGCCTTCTTGTTTTATAGTTTTGGTTATACCAAAATAGTAGTTTCAAAACACTCAAGCTTTAATATCCATTCTGCACTGGTCTTAAGTTCTGTTAAAAATTTCCTCAGAATCATGTGTCAGACCCCGATTTTATCTGTCACTTCTTCTCAGAAAGAATATGGAAATCTAGAGACACTGAAACTTAACAGCTCATCCATCACAGAATAACTGTAAAGAATTTCAGATCCCAAGTGTGATAAACACCTTCCATCATGACTCACCTTTAGCTAGTGCACATGCTAGAAGATCTTTGACAGAAGTATTTTTACTTCCAGTGAAGAAAAAAATGGCAGACAGCTTTGGTATAAGCTTTAGTTCTGGCAATGAAACCCTCTAAGGTCAAGCAGGGCTGGACACTGAAATAGGCATGGTTCCCAGCACTGTTCCCATTTCTCCTTTAGGAATATAGCTGAATTTCTCCTCTTAAGGAACACAGCATATCTAGTGAGGTGTAAGGATGCTCAGTTCTGCCTCTGTCTGGATATAAGAGATGCAGGTCAATCCAAAATTAGCACTGACATTGATGCTGACATCAGTAGCAGTTCTGGTTTTGGCACCATCAGTGAAGTGCTACCAGCTGATTAAATGTCAGCAGAGGTAACAGTGTCTTAGTATTGCCATTGGCACTGATGACTCCACTGTTGGTAACTCAAAATCAAGTATCTTTCTTTTCTAAGAGAAAGGTGGCCAGGGAGCAAGCTTCAGCAGTGGTGTTTAGGTCATGCAAAAAGGTTGAGTGTAGGATTAAGAATTGCTCTAAGGATTACTCCCAAAAGGCAGCATAGTCTTGTTTGTATCAAGTTTGGCACTTTCTGGCCTCTGAGGTTCATCATCCTTAAAAAGATTTTCACCATCAAACTTCTCCATCTACACTGATGCCACACTACTTAGGGTCATGCAACAACTGTCCTGTTTCACACTGTGTTGTGAACAGTGTGAAACGGTTTTGCTCTGGGGACCTGCAAACCAGTCTTTACACAATTTCAAAAATACAAAAAGAATAATGATATGCTACGGCCAGGGACATAACATAGTTCCAGAAGAGACCTGCTGCGTATTATGAATGAGGCCAGCCCCAAGTATTGCAGACATGCGCCACTCTATAGCACCTATCCTTCTGACCAGAGAGCACTCCCAAGCTACCTTTCTATTTAACTATACAAAAATACCAAAGCTGCCTCAGTATCAGCTCTGAGAGGTGCTTAGACTTGTCTGTCGCTCTCTCTGGTAGAATGTATACTCTACCTAACAGGAATTACGATAATTGGGAAAATTATCCGTGCAAAAAATTGCACACTTCTGATACAGGATTTTTCATCAATGTATTCAAGGAACTTTCCAAACTACGTAGCAAAGGAGCAACAAATAATAGCTTTTTGAATAACCATTTTATCTGCAACGGTTCTATCTTATCATAATTTCTTAATTATGAAATGCTTCCAAAATAAGATAGTTCTATGATTTTCAGGTTTGTTCCCAAGTTTGTGTTAGTCTTGCCTTTAAATCTAGTTAGTTATTTCCTCGCCCTCCCCGCCACCCCGCAGTATCTTTCTAAAACTCTAATCTTTCCTAGAGGCAAGAAGCCCCATATCTTAGATCAAGGTATCCCTGTCTTTTCCTGCTCTCGCTGTTGCTTCTAGGGGTTCAGCTGTCTCCTTGTGTAAGATATCAAAATTACTTAGGTTTTGTTTTTGACTCTGCTGTCATATCATACCAAAGGTGAGAAACTGCTTCCTCTGAAGATTAAAGCTCACTCAAGCAAACCTCAGCCTATGCACGCTTTAGAAACATTCCTCTGTCTGAATTAAAATGTAATTAGACAGTATAAGCTTGCTATTTTTGTTAAATACCTTACTGTCTGTGGCCTATGAGGTTGGCGACTGAATTTGGTAAAGCTGTTTAAATAACTAATTAGTGGCAGTCAGGTATCCTTGATTCCACTCTTTTGGGAGTGATGGTGGTGGTGTTTGTTTTCTTTTAAACATACGATTAGACCTTTATAGAAACCAGTGTTGTAAAGAATTAACCATTATTATAGAGTAACTTTTTTCCATACATAATATGGGGGGAAAAAAATTAGGGGTGATTTTCTAAAAAGCCATGCAATTAGAATTATTATGAAATTATTTTGTTTATCAACCAGTATCGCTTAGGAAGCTCAGAAGGATGTGGGAAATAAACCCCCTGTGGATGCAGTGCTAAGAACACCTTTCTGGAAATCGATTTATTTATGTTGCACACAAGCAAATAATAAACGTAGTGTGTCCTTTTCCGGGTCCTAAGTCACGTGCATGGATTCTCTGCAAAGAAATTATCTGAAGACTTCCTCACAGGGGTTGGGGTTTTTGATTGTTTGGTCCATGTCATAGTAGGAATTTCTCCCCTTGTAAAAAGCCTCTGCTCTACAAAACGAAATACAAGGCCATCTGGGCCCACATTTTTTGTCTTTTGACTGTGACACAGTATATTTTTTGTGAAATTGAAAAGTGACTGAAGTGTGAACCCATCAATATGTGCATGCCCTACCATTTTCTGATATTTTGACAGCTGCCCTTTGAAAAAACAGTTCTCTGAATTGCTGTTAATTAGAACTGGTAATCTGATAGTATAATAAAATTCCCCCTGTCAAATCACAGATATTTTCAAAAATCTATTACTCTCTAGAGTATTAAGTACTACCTCCAAGTGGTTTTTGCTTTTTGAAATGTATTGTCAGGCACTACTGAGACTAAAACTATGTCAAAGCCCTTCTTTATCGTGGAACTTCAGTTTCTCCAAGACGTGCAAGATAAAGCCTACCATATGCTACACTGGTATGTTAGGTGATGAAGAAAGCCTAGAAAGTATGTTTCCTTATTCATGCAGCAGCAAAATAAGACTTGAAGAGAAAACTCTAAGGAAGATTTATATAGCTTGATTCTTTGGCTTCAGAGAGACATGATCTGCTAGCTGGTAAGCATACCAAACAGCATATTTGCAACTCRCTGCATATGCTGCCCAGGGAAATACAGTGCTCCTTTTAAACGGAGTAAGAAGATACAGCCATGAATTTATTACTTGCCTCCTGTAATTTAGCTACATAATGCTATTTGAAAGGGACTGAAACTTCTCCTTAGAATAAATTCTCTTTACGCCCAGTTCTCAGTCACTGTGCCCGGATTTTATTGTGCTATATGTTGCTATAATCCAAAGTTCAGTGTTTATGTGCATTGCCATCATAATCTCAGTTGTTGAGATTTGTTTCTCAAGTCACACGGGAAAGAACTTTGCTGTGTGAATTAAAGTCCATGTTTTAGCTTCCAGCAAAATATGATTTTTAATTCACTAAATTGGTTCAAACTAGGAATGACAGAACTTAGATGTCCACAGTTTCTAATTTTCCCCCCTGTATAAACAGTTGTGTTATTTCCTTTTACAGTGGTTTTAATACCACTTAGTTGTGTTTTTTTTTAAAAAGAAAAATACAAGATTTTATCTGAATGTGTGTTACTGAGATTTTTCCAGTTGATTTTTGCATTGTATTTTCAAAAAAATGTAGTATTAAAAGGCCAAGCTGCATTTGTGCATAAACCAATCCACCGGTATTGTTCTACCCACACCAGTGTACCTTTTAGAAGTGACTATTACCGCTGGGATGGATATCTTTATTCAGTCGAAAAGGAAAAAAGAAAAGCAGAAACATGAACACATAGCTATCATCTCAAGTTGTTTGTAAAGTCATATATAAAGCCCTAGAGCTGTTTTTAAAAAGCATCATGTTGAMAACGTTTTGTACAAACAAAAAAAAATTGTCTTAAAATGATACGAGGTGATGTCCATTGCTTCAGTGTAAGGGGAGGAGTGAAGTGAACAACAGTAACTGAGCTTGAAGCCTTCTTTTTGGGTGTTTCTCTTTCACGTGCGCACACACTTCACTCGCTCTCCCACGTTCTTAGGAAGAATACATTAATCATTTTGTGTTTCCAGTTGCTCTTCTGAGAAATGACTGGAGCGATGCCCTTTATGTTTGGAGAATTTGGAGGCTGTATGGCATAAGTCAGTACGTAACAATAAGATGATAGCACTTAGTAGAGTGGGGGGGGAGAGAGAGAGAGGCAACAGCTGTTGCTGTAGAGCACAAGGAGCCTTTTTGCATCAGAGTCTAAAACATGAATAAATATTCTCACAGTACATGTTATCTGTTTAAAAATCTTCGTGTCTTGAAGGTTAGTAACAGAAGGAAAACTTGTTGAACAATGATAATGTTTTTAGGAAGAAATGTTTCTTAGATCTTTCCTCTAAAAAAAAAAAAGAGGGGGGAATGTCTTAGAAGTTGATCTTTCTTTATAACGTTATCAGAAAAAAAAGTAACATGCCAAGGAAATTGCAATTAAGACAGCTTCTAACATGTTAATGCAAAATGCCACGGTAATGAATTATTGACAAGTACTCTATACATATTTTCTTCATTTATTTTCTTTATTAAAAGTTTGTCAAGGTCAATAATACGTTTTTGTCTTCATTAGCTTCACCTTTCCTTTTGCTCTTCTGTAGGTTCTCCTTTTCCCATTTTTTTGGCTTTTCTTCAAGCTCATTTTCAAAAGTTTTGACCTGCTATTCTGTGAGGTGGAATTTCAGAGTTTTCATCCATGTATATAGTTGTTTGCCATAAAATAACTTTTGGGAGATCTTAAGGTCCTATGTTTTACTAAGCAATTACCTCATCTTAAAACCGAGTTTGTTTCTTAGTTTTTCCAATACTCTATCACTGTTTCTAACATACTAAATATAAGTGACCATCTATGCTACTTAAACTGTTAGAATGTTTTTAGCCAAATGTGGCCCTTTCCAACAACCATGCTCCCCAAATAATCCCTTGGCATGTTTCAGCAGTTAGAAAGGGGCAGAAAGCATTTCCAGTCAGCAGTTTGCATGCAGCCTACCCTGGTTTTGGACTTCTAAGAAGGTTAGCGATGAACCAGCTGCCCTTGGCTTCCATCAACTCATATAGCTAGAGCCTGTAGGTTCTATGCATAGTTAAGATACTGCCTTGCTGCTTTCATAGTGTATGAACATATATGAAACAGGATTAAAGCTGCATATTTAAAAGCATTAAAATAAACCATGTCTCTGAGTCTCCTACCTTTTTTCCTCTGCAGACTTTTGCTTGTTCTGCGGAATCGCACCTATCCACTCATAAAATAAAACACACTTGAAGTTTTATCTAAATTCTGACAGTCACGCTGCAAATTTTTTCTAGAGCCGTCATGTGAGGCTAAGACTCCATGATGAGAAGTCAAAAGCCAAAAAAGGAAAGCAGAAGCAAAGGTACAGAGTTAGGGACAGGTCTGTGACTTGCASTCAGGGGATGGCGTGAAGGAAGCTAGAATGGGTTGCAGCTGAGGTAACTCAAGGGTTTAAATTTACTTTGTAAATTTAATATAGTCTAATAATGTGTTTGAATTAAGGATTAAATGAACATTTTAAATGTTTGCTAGAATTTTGATACAGCATCACTAGTCAGTGGGGTCAGAATCTTTCATTTCTTTTCCTTCTAAAGAACATTCCAACCAAATATAATCCTTCTATGCTTTATTTTTCTTGTCTGTAAATTAGAAATAATAATACTTTCTCTTATTTAAAGATGCAGGAGCTAAATGAATGGAGGGTAATACTGTGTAGTCCTTATTGTTCTTTTGAATTTTGCAGGCACTTTTTTTGGAAGTGCAGTGTGTTCTTTTTTTTAACGTCTATATTTTTTCCAATCTTTTAGGATCTCAGCAGCAAGGACATGAAGAGAGATTTGTACATAGTTGCCCATGTAATTCGAATAGGTACAGTATGATTTATTACTTGAAATATATGCAATTAACCATGTTTTTACAATATTTTTAACTGACATTATAATGATTTAGCCAGTTAGAAAACTCAGTCACAGACCATGCCTGTCTGCTGAGATTAATATTCAGACTATATGTAGTTAAGTGTTAAAAGGTTACTGATGACTGTTTAACAGTGATTTTTTTTTTCTGTTTTTTTTTTTCTCAGTCTGAAACAAATTATTTGATTAAACATCACATTTGGGGGAGGAGGGAGGAACTAAAAGGCTTTTTGTTCCAAAATTTCAAACGAGGTCTTTTTACTGATGATATATACCTAGTTTACAGGGCAGGACATCAGCATAGCTGGCCATTCATATCTAGTAAATTAGAGGCTGTTTTACAAATATGTATAAAGATCTGTTTTCTGCTGTAGGAGTCTGCAGTGCATCCAAGAACCCCCACTCAAGTTTAGGGAGATGCCTATAAAACATAAGAGCAGGGAAGCTGTCACACCTGTCAAGTGTTCCTTCTACCTGCTGCCAAAAAGGAGCATTAGCGACAGTACCTGCCTGCTGGAAGCCTGTCAAGCTTGCAGCCCAACATTTAGCAGCATACACTTGCTTCTTTCCAGGTTCTCCTGGCCGCTCACGTAGAGCTATCGAAAGGAGGGATCTGGATGCGTAGTACCTAGACCTGGCCCTACCCACGGAAGAAAGCCCTTCCTTGCTAATTCGCTTGACCAGTTACTCTTTATAGAGTGGGTTTCTCTGACTATTCGTAGGCCAGGCTAGGCTTCATTTATTCTTTTTGAGATTTGCAGTAGCAAGAATGGAAAGTGTTTCTGATTGAAGTTGAATTTAGAATGTGCCTTATACGGAATAGTACAGTGCTCGAAGTAGTTCACGGACAGCTAGATGAATTTTTTAACCCAGCAGTGTGTTTAAGTGAAGTGACTGTATGACTTCAGGTACAGGAATTAAATTGCTAGAATCTCTTCTAGATGGAAGGTGCTGGATAGAAAAAACCCTCTAGTTAATAAGGATAGAATTAGTTAGTAACAGGAAGTTAAATGGTCCTAAACTATGAATGTGTGTACTTTCACTGAGAAATTAGAAAGTAAATATTTTACCTATGGTAAGTATAACTTATTTCAAATATTTAAGCCTAAAACGTTAACAAAATATAATAGGAATAACAGTCTCTTCAGTTGTATGATTCTAAACAACATAGTGCATTGTCTTTCATGTTTTCCAGGTTTTCAGTTAACTGAAAAATGGCTAGGTAGTGTTCGCAATGAAAGGGTATTTAACCCTAATTCCAGCCCATTCACTACTAGCATCCATCACCAGCCACAGATACCTTTTCTGAAGTACAAAAGGTCTAAACAGCTTAGTGAAACCATAGCTTTGTGGTGTTGTCCTATGAATGACAATATGCCTTCTAAGTCACAAATGTGTTAGAAGGATCAGTTTTTCATTATCTGACTTCACTGTGTCGTAAAGCGTCTAAAAGTTAGAATTACTCTGTATCACTTGAGATGATAAATGAAGCTTGTAGAAAGATATGATGTAGTTCAAGCTCAGATTCTTAACCTTGATGCAAGAAGTGCTGGACAAATTAATATATGTAATGTTACAAGTTGGCTTAGATTATCATAGTGATTTTTCTGGTCTTGGCATTTTTTACTCTATTAAAAAAATGCTTTAGCAATAGGAAGTTAATAATTGATCAGCTTTGTATCCCAGAATTCTCCTTTATGTGCTCCAAGACAAACATGATAAATGACACAATATATAATACATTCCCTTAAAGCAATTGTATAAAGTGAAAATTTGTGTAAGTACTGGACTATAATGGAAGGACCACAGTGAATCTCTGTGTGGATGCAGAGAGGTGAGCACAAGCCGTATTCTTGGCTCATTCAACAGATGATTTGTAGTCAACCCATCTGGATGCAAATATGTGTCATGGGGCTGCAAATCAAAGATGGCCAGACATGACACTGTTCACTTTGCCCTTGAGTGTTCTGTTAGCTAAATGAGGTGATGGGCCTTAATCAAAGGAGCCCAGTGGGTTAGGTAGGTTCACTTACTGTAGGTATGCATACTCAGAGGGATAATAGAACAGAATAGACAGAACGGCTGCATGTGAATCTCTAATGTTTTAAATTTCTGTTAATTTTAGGTCGCATGTTGCTAAATGATTCAAAAAAAGGGCCCCCTCATTTACACTATCGCCGCCCCTATGGCTGTGCAGTATTGAGTATCATGGATGTACTTCAGTCAATCTCTGAAATAAAGGAAGAGAAGGATTTTGTTCTCAAAGTTTACACGTGAGTAACTCCTAGAAGGGAAAGAATTAGCAAAAACACTGTATATGTTGGGTGATGAGATACTAAAGAGATATTAAATATCAAGGTACCATAAACTGCATTTGCTGCTTTATCCTCCTCATAAGGTAAACTATTGCTGTTGGCACTGGTTTTTGCTCCTTTATTATTCTAGAAGCTCATAGAAACCAGTGAATATTATCACAGATGTTTCAGCTATGTGAAATGCTTCAGAAATTATTTAATATTGCCCAAATCTGTGATATGCAAAGCTGCACTTTTATTAATATGATTTATTTTAAATCTACTAAGCTCAAAACCAAAGAAACATGCTGTATTTCACCTGACAATGGGCATAGTTACTCACGCCTCATCTCCTATTCCTTATCAGTCATGGTGACCAACAAAAGAAGTAGAAAAGTCAACAGTGTGTGACCAGAAAACTCAAAACAAACCAACATTTTTTTAGCAAGAATCTATCTTCAATTATTTGTGATTTTGAAMTTTGAACTAACAAATTCTTATTATGAAATGTGGTCCCACAGTTGTAATAAAGAGGCTGCAGACAAACTGTCTGGAAACTGCAGGGAATATTTAAATCTCTTGTCAGTGAGGATAAATACTGGCAAGATCTGTTTTGCAGATGGGCTGAGATACAGCTGACATTACTTTGTGGTCGGTGGCCACTATCCAAGTAATAAGATAATTTGGGGGGTTATAGAACTTTGTTATTCTTTGAGAATTGCATTCAGCAGCAGAAAATCTGACATTCAAGGGAAACTATAAATGAAAAAATGGCTTTCACTGTTCACTGAAAGATTCTTGGATATCTCTTCATACATTAGAAATCTGTAGTCCAAAGAAAAGTCTCTCAGAGTCAGCTCTTCCATTCTTCTTTTCCCAACAGTTATGAAAACCGTAGCAAAAATGTCAAGTTAGAGGGAAGAAAATGGTCGTCTGTCTTCTCCTTGCCAATAGAATCTGGATAATTTTGGCATTTTGTCACCATTCAGTTTCAGCTTATTCAAACCTGTGGTTTTTGGTTATTTAGTTTATGTTCATATTGGCCTTGTAGATATGTCTTAATATATTGCAACTGCAACATTTTGAATGTTTACAGTAAGAATTTCTGTTTTGATGCCCTTTTAATGCATCTTTAGCTTCTTATTCACTAAAAAATAGAAGAGAAAAAAATCTGTCAAGTACTGGACTTCTCCATTTGTCCATGACAAATAAAGTCATGCAGCCAGTTAGAGCAATCCAAAGTCCTAGTACTATGATAAAAAAAATCACAGGATAGAGAGCTTCCCTTTTCTTCCACTTAAATCTGAAGTGTTTTGTAAATGTGGATTCCCTTCACACCATCCAAAGTACCAGCTGCATCTGCCTAAATGTTTAAGTAGGTTTATACCAGCTGTTGTTCTTCATGTCTGCTTCCTCACACCTTTTGTTTTTAACATCCACGCACACCCATTACTGCCTTCCCAGAGAGGAAGTAGAGCCCACAGAATTCAACTCTGTAATCAGATGCTTGTAATTTTTTATCGCTATTATCATTCGCTTGAGTTGTTGTAAGTCTTGTACATCATTATTTTATGCTACTGCTGTTTGGAGTGTTCTCTGTAAACCTCCAACAAAAGTCTTCAGAAGGGAAAATGGATACATCTAAAGGGCACCAGCTCACCCCTTTTGCAGCTTTAATAGCTGTTGGTCTTCCACAACAGAATGTTTTTACAGGTTCATCTGCTTGCATCTTCTCTTTGCACATTCTTTTAGCTAACCTACCTTTTCTTGCTTTGTAGACTAAAATTGAAATGACAGATTTTTGTCCTTTGTAAGTTTAAAAATGTATATGAATGCTTAAACAACACTGAACTGATTTTCTTACCTGCTGCTCTCATTTTGATTATTGTTAAAATGCCTCAGGCCAACACAAAGACATCAAAAAGATGAAATAAGGAGGGAGGTGTATTTTTATTTTTAAAGGAGCAGTAAAAAGCATTCTTTTTGTATGCTATCTGGCTAAAGCTAAAGCTTACAGCTGCCACAAATGAGGCAGTCAGCATATGGCCAGAAAAGCCTTTTCATGGGGAGAAGCTGGAAAAAATTTGCGAGACTGAAAACGTAACAAAGGCTGAAACAAATACGTGATGTTTCAATGGAGACCTTTGCTGGATCCACAAGAGAGAATGCTTATGGGGGGGAAAAAAAGAAAAAAATCAATTTACTCCACCAGTCTTTCTCAGCGTGCCTTATTATTGTTAAAGATTTATGTCTGAAAAATACTTCTTTCTCACAATCCAGATTTTCCTGTTTGTTAATCCCGCAGTCATGTTATAATCTTACTAAGAGGATATAGTACCACAGCTCTAGTTATAAGCTCATTATGTAAAAGCATGAAGGTTTACTTTTATAATTCTTTTTAATAATATACATGTAAAATATTTAAAAAGTGAGATGGAAACTAAATTCTCAATCCATTCTTTTTCTGAGATCACTTGATTTCATATTTTTATATGAAATTTTATCTTTAATGGAGTTTTTTTCTCATTGAACGTTACTCTCTGTGTCAATCTTCCCATTCCCCTAAAAACTTCATGTATTTCTCTTTCATATTATCTTTTTCAATTTTATTTTTTGTTCTATTTTCTCTCAAACCTTTTTTTTTCTCCTTCTCCAGCACTAGCTCTTAAAATTCCTACCTCTTAATGTGGTGTATTGCCTAAATGCCTTTCCCTTTTGTTCCCTTATTCAGTCGTTGCTATTTGCCCAGCTGGACAAGAGCGTACATTGCATTTCTGTCCCCATCTGTCTGACATTAGGGTCTGATGTAGTATGGCAAACATTCCAAATGGTAAATTTACTGTAGAACCAGCCAACCTGAAAAGGTGATGGATGGCTCAGGAGAAAATTCTTATTTAAACTAGAAATATATTTTGTAATATATTTGGTATTTAGACAAGTAAAACGTTAACACAATAAAATGCATTACAGGCAAGTGTTTTCAGGACAGCATTTCAAACTTGGGAGAATATTCTTCTCCTTTGTGTTCAGGAAATGTAAAGTGCAGCTTACATTGGTAGTTGGTACAAAACTAGCTTTAAGCTATCATTACAGTCCATGGATTTTGGGCTAACTTTGTTCCAGGTTAATTTGCAGGCATAAGTCATTGGAGGCTGAAATCTATTTTAACTTGCACTCCAGAGGCTGGTACAGCAACTAGAAAGTTATCAGAGGTTAGACATTTTCTGTAGTCTCAGCTGTGAGGATGGAGGATGGTATAGAATTTGTCCTATTGGTTATCTTTGGGAATATTATTTGCAGTAGGGTAAATGGCTTTGAATGTCTTGGCAAAAGAAGAGAAGTAAACACAAATATAATTCACAAAAAAAAATGTGAAGGTAATTTTTTTTTTTTTCCTGATGGGTAAGCTGAATATTGGTTAAAGTTCAGAGAACACCACGATTATTAAAAGGGGTTTTGTACTGTCCATTAATGTCTTAGCTCTGTTGTGTTTTGGTTTTGAGAGATTGTTTTGGGGAGTGCAAATGTAGTCAATTTGCCATACTGTTGAGTTCTGGAAGGTCACTTCAGTGCTGACCTATCTTGAGTTACTGTGTGCACATCTGATCTTTCCTCCCAAAAAGGACATAGTAGTTACAGAAGGAATGGAGTAGAGCAACTAAAATGTTTAACAGCATAGAGTAGTTTCTTTATGAGAGAGATTGAGAAGGTGGGGAACTTCATTTTGAAGAGGAGAAAAGCGGCAGCGGGAAGGGACTTACAAAATCATGGTGGAGGGTAAACTGTTGTTCACGGAATACAACAGTACAAGAATTAGGGATGCTCAATGACATTGGTAGGAGATAACATTAAAAAAGACGGAAGAAAGTTCTTCTTTAGAAAGCAGGTAATGATCTTCTGGGTTTTATTGCTACAGGAGGTTGTGAAGACAGGCAGTATTAGCAGGTCCAAAGGGGATTAGACAGGTTTATGAGCAACCGGTTCATAAACAGAGGAATAGGAACAGACAGGGATGTACACTCTAACATCCCTAATCCAACAACCTCAGGGCAGGGTACATGAGCCTGACTGCTCATGTACCCTGCCCAAGTAGCATCTCCTATTGCCAGCGTGGGAAGCTTTTTTTTATGTTCATACGTTCTTAACAATCAGCTGAGATGTCTGATACCTAAACCCATTGCAGTGAAAGGAGAAATGTTGAGATAGGTGGAGCTAAGATTGCAGGTGGGATAATCCCAATCTAACTGCACCGGATAACCTAGGAATACAGGAATACAGCCTGATCAGCATTTTAATTAAATGAATTTTTGGATAGCACACTGGGAGGAAGTAACTCCTAATGTTTTTTCTCCATTTTTTTCCTTTTTTACTGTCTGTACTTCATGTTTAATTTATTCCAAGTTTTCTATGTTCCTTTTGCTTTTATAATAATCAACATGTGTGGGGGGTGTCAGTAAGTGTGCCATAACAGGCTTTGTGGGTTATCTCCTTATTCTTGGCAGTATATGGTTTTGTAATACTGAAGCTGTAGAAAATTACCAGCTACTATTTGTTCTAGATAGCCTTAATTCCTTTTGCCATGCTATTCTTCAGTTACATAATGCAGCAGACAAAAAGATCCCTACTGTCTTCACAGTAGCTGGTTTGTGTCTTACCCTAATTTTGCCAACATTATCTACTCTTGGGGGGAAACAAAAAAATGGAAAAAATGTTAATATGCTTGGGAGAAGTTTTTCAAAGTGACTTATTTCTCAAGACTCCTGTCTTGCTAGGAGCTGAAGTCTTATAGTCTTCGTTTCTTTTTTTTCTTTCTTTTAAGAGTCAATAGGACAGAAGTTTAATTTAATCGTTTAATTCTATTGCACTTCAGGAGAAATAAGATTCACTATTGCTACTGAGTTAAAAATTGCTGACTTCATGGAGAATCTTTAAATCTTGCAGTTGTCATTTAAATAAAGCACAATTGAATTTAAAAGGCAAATAGACTTGATCAACGTTCTTTTTTTCTTTTCCTTTTTTTTTTCGTTTTTAACCAATAGCACTGTTTGTGGTAAAGGTACTGTTTTTGTTTTTCAGTCAGATTATTATACTGGTAAAATTGTCATTTCAGCTGTGCTTACACTAGCGTGAAGTACTTCATAACATTTATAGTGTGTGCCTTCATTATGTGGTAACAAGCTATATAGCACTGATGACACTTTTTTCCTGGTACGATTCCATTCAAGCTTAGTGAGTTCAGCAGGTTGGTTATACAGCTTTACATACACCAGTGCAAATAAAGTCATGCGACTTTGATGTTAAGATAAATAAGAATCCTAATTCAGGTTCATAGGGACCTCTCTAGTCCAACCTCCTTCTCAGAGCAAGTCCAGCTATGAGATCAGACCAGGCTGCTCAGGGCTTTATCCAGTCGTGTCTCGATAACGTCCAAGGATGGAGACCGCACAGCCTCTCTGGGCAATCTGTTCCAATAATGCTTGACTGTCCTCATGGAAAGGCTTTTTCTAGTATCCAGTCTGAACCTTTCTTGTTTGTGTTTATGCCTGTTGCTTTACATCACCTGCACCACTGAAGAATCTGGCTGTCTCTTTTGTCTTAATAACTGTAGGCCTTGCTGTTAATGTTCCCCCCCTTGCCTTGTCTTCTCCAGGCTGAAAAAGCCCAGGTCCCTCAGCCTCTTCTCCTACAGCACATGCTCCAGCCACCTGCCCATCCACAGGGCTCCCTCCAGTTGTCTGTTTTGTATTAGAGAGCCCAAAACTGAGCACAGTATTCTAGATGCAGACTACCAACTGCCAAATAACGTTTTTTCCCAATTGACGGTAGAAACGTATAAACAAATACTAGTGAAATATTGATATGTTGTGTAAACAGTAATTTACAAAATATAGCTCTGAATATATCTTATCACTGGAGAAAGTTTTCTCAAGCTTTGGATCCTAAACAGAAGTGTGGCACTTCTGACTCAGGTGCCCAAGATCCAGAAAGGAGCAAGCATCCAGGTGTGCTCTTGTTCCGTTTCCTGCTTTGCTGGCGCTCTGATCACCTGATGATTTTTTTGTGAGTTATCATTAGAAGGGGTCTGTGTTTCTCCATGACTGGAAAGGAAACTGAAACATCTATTTCTGGTGCTCTCAGCTATCTCTATCACAATGTAATTTCCAAATGTTGCCGTGTCCCTAATTTCTCTCTCCAGAATCTTGCCATCAGAGTAATGAGAATATCTGTAGAGCTATAGATGGAGATAGTGATTTAAAGAGGATGTTTTTTTTAAAATGTTGCTCCACTTTAAAATATTTATACATGAAGCATGGAATGGAGCAGTAAGAGATACTGGTTTTGACTTTCCGCTACACAGTTACACAGTCTGATTTTATTGTGATGGAGCAGCATCGTGCTGCGGTAGAGAGCGTAGCTCCATGCCCCCAGGTCCAGCCAGGCGCAAGGCTGAGGCAGTGTTCCACACGTGTACATGCACGCAATACGTACACATACAGCCGGCCACGCAGATCAACACAGGCAGAAGGTACACACTCATACAAACACGTACAGCACCAAAGGCCTCATCCTATTTTCCTCCCTGGTTTCTCAGGGTAAAAACTTGTTAGTGGAAAATATATACACGTACATATACACGCTACAAATCCCTCCAGTCCCTGGTTTTAGACACTCACTTCAGGCACAGGGCATGACCAGACAAGCATACTGACAGCAACTTATTTACACTGACTGCACCATTTTATACCCTTAAACCTCTATTTCCCTACAACTCATATTAAGTCTTGAACAATCCCAAAATGCTCTCCCCCAACATCCCATTATCACCAAAGGCAGTAACCCATTTCAGTCTTTAAAGCGATCCAGAGAGCCTTTCTGGCTGGCTCATCTTGACGGGTTTGGCACCTGGGCGATGTGCTGAACACCCTCCTGCGGCAGCCCCGGGAGGAGCAGGTYAGGGTGCTGGGTTTTCTCTGATGATGTTATCAGGCACCTGCCATTGTTCCTCTTCTCCTTTGTGTTCAAGATGATGAGCCTATAACTGCATAACCTAACAGGAAAGATATTGTCATTTTGGTCCTAGAATTTTATTGAGGATTTACAGATGGTAATGTAACTGAAAATGAAATATAACAGCATTTACAAATGCTTATTAAAATTACATATAGATGAATAAACAATTGTGAAATGCTCCTTCAGAAGATGATATACATACAGAAGCATACTTTGTGTTGTTACATATTCTTGTCCTACAATTTGGAGAGGCGGGGGTTGCATCATGTTTCAAGGTGTTCTGTAAAATATGTAGGTAAGCAGAAGTCTTGTTGTAAATGTCTGAGATACTAAAAATCAGGGTTTTATTTAGTCTTTTGAATTTCACTTTTTATTTCCTGGTTCTAACTTTTTTTTTTTTTTTAATTAAGCACAAAAAGGTAATATATGGCAACGGTTAATTTTGGCTTAAAATTAATTTTCTGTGTGCACAGAATTCAACTAGAGATGTCCAGAGCTTTCTTCATTCTGTCATAATATGAAGAGTGGAACAATGGCTTTGATGACAGAAAAGTCACCACAGGCTTCGAAGTATCCATAAAAAGGAGATAACTATTAGGGAATGGTTTGTTTCCTTCCACTTTTAAAAACAACAGTTATGTGGGATTTCTCTCATTCATCAAAACCCCATGACCTTTCATGTTCTCTCTACAGCAAAGTTGACTTGCCTGTCCTAAGACGGTTCAGCAGAAAGCTTTTAACTTGAATTAATGTTCTTTTATTTTAGGTGTAACAATGAAAATGAATGGTGCCAGATCCATGAAAATATTATTCGCAAGTCCAGCACCAAATACACAGCACCCAGCTCAAACTATGGTAAATATTTACTTGTACATTTTTATCATAATAACAGCTGAAGATTTCCTTTAGGAAACTGCTAATTATTTATAGCAGAGAAATTCAGTGAGATGTGAGATTATGCATAGCTGAGTTTCTCTACTTGTGATGATTTAAAAGTTTAGCTAAAATTCATTCACGTTCAGTTTACAGGTGAAAATCTGTATTGTGTCTGCCAATTTAACCAGGAATTAAAAAAAAAACACCTGAGATCTTTCCTTCTCAGATACAGCTGACAATAATATGAATTCAGCATGCTGAATTTCCTTCATCATTATATCTGCAGTGTTATTTTATCTCAAGGGAGGTCAGCAGTGGAGAGAGCTAGTGGCTTGCTATAGTATTAGCTTACTCTGTGGGTCTTCATTTATTGGCTGTTACAGTTGCTGCGTATATCTACGCTGGTGAAAACTGCTAGCCCATGGCGGGGATACAACATAAGCAGCAATCAGCACTGGCAGAACTCCTTTAAAAGTGTTTTTTTGTGACACTGGCTTAAGTTACTGTGACCAGACTTGRCTGCGCAGGAAGTGAAGAATTTAAATTTTATTCATCAGAATTTCCCTGAGTAAAACTGTCTTCCTTTTCATCCTGTATTCCCTTGAAAATTCCAGGTGTAACACATATCTAAGGCTTGCTCTCCTGAGGATACCAAGCATCCTTGTCAACAGAAGCAAAGCCAGAGGTTAAATTTGTCTAACGTATTTGTCTGACTGAAGATATTAAGCACAACAATAAGCAAATAAAACAGTTTTCAGGTTTGGAATTTTATTATAGGCAAAGCTGGTCTCCTTCCCTGCTGTTCCTCCTGTTACAGTTAAGGTCATCCACCACTTATCATTAAAACATTTTCCTGAATTGTTTACAACTTTGAAAACTTGGACTGTTTGCATTTATTTCYAATGCCAGGTGTCTGCCTAAAACTTTTTTTTTTCCCCCAAGCGTGAGCTTTTTGAAGAGCAGAAAGAAAGGGAAATAGATAGCTTTGGCTTTTTAAAATAATTATTTCAAACATTTCATTAAGATCTAGTGCATCTCTGGAATAGGAGGTTGAAACTTGGCAGAGGTGTTGTCCTGGTGGGAGGGGCTGTATTGCAGGCTGACGTGATTTAAGCGTAAGTAATACAGTTTGGGCCTCTCAGAACCTGCTCTTACAGTGAGAAAATGCTCAAATCACAGGTGTGATTTTTCCCTGAAGAAAAGCCCTCTGGTTGTTTCTCTCCCCRCCTTCCCAGGTTTTGTGTAAAATTAGTCCTTCAGGTCTGCTGCAGGGAACAGAAAAAAACTGGAAGGATAGACTGGGTGAAAAAGAGGACTGGCGACTAGATTTACGAAACCTCTTGGGGAGAGCAAAAAGCTAGGCAGAAGTTTTTTGGGGTGGAATATGTGGAAGGGTGTCACATAAGTAATGTATGTAATACCATGCTGGAAAATTACATATTCTATTACCGCTAGTGACTGATTTTTATAGATAATAGATTAATTCTGGTGCTATTTGTTAAGTAGTGGGGGTGTTGGGTGTGGGGAGGTCTGAACTTCCAAATTTGCTCCAGTCCTTTATGCTGGAATTTTTTGAATTTATTTTCATTTGTTTGTTTTTAATAGCAAAAGAGGATAKAAAATGAACAAGTTTTTCTGTAAGTGGCAAAAATAGTCAAGACTGATTTCTAATGAACTTGTCTCCTGTGTTCTGTTAAACCTTCTGTAGCACACACACACCCAGATGTACACTCATACATGGTATTCAAAGGGTTTGAATTTTTTCCATGGTTATAAAGCGTCTGTTTTCCCTGCAGTGCTTTGCAGCGCTCTTCTGCCTACTTAGCTGGACAGTTGCAAGTCTATGCTTTGGCAGCTTTTGAGTACATACATGCTGATTGTCCAGCTGGCTGGCTGGCCTCCCTTTTCCTTCGTTTTAAGGCTTTATGCTCTTTTTTTCATCCCAGCTCCCAGTATTCATAAAACTTATACAACCTTCATGTTATCTAGAATATCTACTTATTCACGAAATTTGGCTGAAGGCAAACAACAGACTTGAAAATTATTTCAAGGGAAGAGAGCAGAAACTGGGTGGGAGGTTCATGATATTACTGGTTTCATTCCCCTTGTCAGCTTGTCTAACAAAATGGTGACTAAATATTGTTTGCAAAGCCAATGTATGAAGCTTAGGAAATAGCAGAACATTAGATGGCTCATGCAAGAATATGAATACAAGGCAGTGTTTGTTTTCATATGTGTTGTTCCAGCGAGGGAACAGAGAGAATAGAAAGAACTATTGACTAACATTCATTGAATGAGATAAAGATGGTGCAAAATTACTATGTGAACGTAATTCACTTTGATATGTGAAGCTGGTAATGTATGCTCAGCAGATGAGGCTAAGCTTACATGGTTGAGCCTAATCCTGGCATTTTCTGGTATCTTAATGCTTGACTTGTAACTTTACCAATACGTTATCTTCATTTTAGGGGTGTAGTATGCTATAAATTAGAACCAACTAGAGAAAGCAGTTGGACTGAGATTAACTGTGTAATTATTCCTAGTCAAGCTATTCAGTTGATAAACTGAACACAGGGTCGCACTGAAAGAGCTAGTTGCTGGGCCTTTCTTACTCTTGTTCTCTGAAGTCAGTTTGACCAGTTGGTACTCTCAAAACATGTTCAGGTACTGAAGGGAATTTCATTAAAATCAACATTCTTGTATGAGGTAGTTAAAGAAACAAGTGGAACAGATAGGCTTTGAGATATTTTTTTTTTTTTTTTTTAATGGTATTAAGTGGGATTAAAGGCACGTTAGAGATGTTCTACGGCATTGTGCGATGTGGTCGTTCAGATGGAGGTGGCATTGCTCATAGATGTGTTGTAACCTGCTGTATGTGAGGAATAGAAATAATGCTAAGTAGTTCACTGTAACTTGTGACATCTCTGCTAAATTAAGTATTCTGATTTTAAAAAATTGTATTTTTATATAATGTTATGCTCTTAACTGATCCTTTAAAGCGGATTTGTTTCTTCCATTTCACTTTTAAATTACTCCAAGGGAGGAAAGAATTCTGTATTTATATATTTGTAGTAAATTAACCATGGAGCAAAGCATTATTTTACCTGCATGCCTTGTATATACAGACATCTAATTCTTAGGTCTGAAAAAATGAACATCTTTTTTTTTTTTTCCCAGGACTTATAATATCTCTTCAGCTTCTACGTGGCGACATGGAGCAGATTCGAAGGGAAAACCCCATGATCTTTAACAGAGGCATTTCTGTTACCAGGAAGTTGGGTTTTCCTGATGTTATAATGCCAGGTAAACATAACAGCTCTAATCTTAAAATATTGGTCTTTTTTTTTTTTCTCCTCATACTCTTCTAGACAAGTGTCACTGGGATGGGTGCTTTACTCGAAGAAGATTAATAATAGAAGAGTTGCTTTATTTATCACTAAATGCCAATTCCAGATTCAGGGAGGCATACTAAAACATTTTAATCAACGAACATTACAGTAATAGAAGGTGCTAAATTCACATGTATAGAAGGTGATCTGGAAAGATTGCTTTGATATTCCCCCCGCCCCGAACCCCCAATTAGATATCCCTCATGCATGCTAAGCATAGAGATGTTTCTTTTAAAATGCATGAAGTTTCTTCTTCCAAATAATCCAAAGCCTGGAAAAAGAGTTTCTACTTTGCCACCTTGATTTTCAGAGTTAGTATGATCCTTTTGCATTGGTTGACAGTACATGAGGCTGCAAATCTGGTCTGATTTTCCAGCTGGCCTTACAGACCAACAGCTGTCTTGGCTGAAGCATTGCTGCACTTCGTTTGTTCCTTACTTCTGGAGCAGCAGCTTGAGATGCTTCTTGTTTTGGCACAAGTTGATGTAGCCCCAGCATAGCCAAGAGTTCATTTAGGGAGGAAACCGGAACCTAGCCAGTCATGCAATCAATAGATATAAAACCTGGCATTATACTGTCTTGATTTTTACAGTGTAGTAAGAAATGGGCTTACTAATTATATTGCATGTATAGCATTTGAAATACTACCTCATTGCTATGCATTATAACCRAGACCAAGGATGACTTTGCAGACATGGGAAATTTTATGGAAGCATAATGGGAAAAGTATCGGATTTTATTACTCCAAAGACTGCAGTGACACATCAGTATCAAAAGTAGTTGTTGTAGCCTCATTATGGAGGCTCTTCAGAAAGCACAATAAAAATAGGGTGTAGGTGGGAAGAATTTCTAGAAACTAAAGTAAAACGATTTAGAACAGTATGTGTTTTATTTACTAACGGACTTGAAAATAACAGTAATACAGCAGCAGAGGATGTGGGCTATAAAGCCAATTATAAATTTTAGCTTTTAGTGACCTTATAGCAGTTCCAGTCTTAACCCAAAGCAATCAAATAGAGAAAAGATTAAATATTGCATGTTGATATGCAGACACAGCTGCTGCAAGGTGATCTGCTGTAACTGAGATCACAGCTGGATGTGTCAGCTAGAATAGCTAGATTACAGCTAGAAAAGTCAACATCAAAAATAACATTTACTTACCTGTATAAGTGAACTGATTCTCCTACAAGAATCACTTTATTCTCCATTTTTATGTATAGCGGTGTCCCTCAAGTGCTTCAGACTGCTGAATTTTAGCAAGCTTAAGGAATAGCTTTATGGCCTCAGTGTTCCTCCTAATTGTTTTTTCATTTTCTGGGCCCTAGCCTCTTTCTGCAAGCTGGCAGAGTGGGCCTGTCTTCCCTCTACTTCTGCTGTTTTGGGCAATGYTTTTATCCAGGGGTTGAACAAGCAGGTTAGCAGTTTTCATGCAAAAAGTGCTCCTACCCTAAACTTTAAAAATTCTCTATTCATCGCAGCTAATTGAAAYTTCCAAACTTACTTTCTCTCTCTCTAATTAAGAACTCTAGTGAAAACACTGCCTCAGCGCAAAAGATGTCCACCAAATCATAAGTATATTATTATGATCTTTGTGATATTCAGCCTAGAAACCTTGGACGTTTAAGTAAATTAAAACCAGATTCCACAGCGTATGTTTGCAGCACTCCCATTGTAAGGCTGRCTATACATGTACAGTAGTGATCTTCCCAGCTCTGGTCAGCCCATCGGTTTTTCAAATGGTGTTCTTCAGAAGACCACAGTTGCTTGCTAATCTCATTTTTGTGGGAACCACAATTCTTGTTGGAGAAAACACAGGGATTTTAAGACAATAATCTCACTGGTCTCATATATATTTTTATATATATATATATATATATGCTCAAAATACTGACTGATACAAACAAATGTGTGAAAGGACCACCATTCTGCTGTTAAATGCTTACTGCCTCTCTAGAGGTGCTGGACACCCAGAACTTCTCAATTCAAAGGGAGCTACAGGAGGTCTGCATTTATGGAGTTTAGATGGAAAGCTTTAGGCGTTTGTATTTGGAAAAAAAATGGCTCGCATTTGTGGAGAAAGGCAGTTTGTAAATGTCTTTAAACACCAGGTAAGAAAAGAAAGGCAGCCATGGAAGTGTGAATAGACTTCCACTGTAATGATAAATTAGGACGTTGCCAGAGTAGAGATGAGATGTGAAGAGAGAGGTAACCATGAATGGTGCTCTAAACAAAAATTTTCATTATCCTGGGTATTCTCCAGGATAATGAAATGGCTGAAAAATTAGGAGATTAAAATATAATGTAACTTCTCTGATGCAGTGAACAGTGTTCATTCTAATTACTTATCAATTTTTTTGGCAATGAAAATACGTTTGACATTATTCAAGCGACAGCAGATATTTGCCTGTTGTTTGCTTTTAAAACAATAGATCAAACTGTGGTTTGAGTTTACCCAATGTCCAGGATAGAACATCTGGGTAGGGTAAGTTATCTTTCAGGTGGATTAGCCAAGCTACATGAACAAGGAATATCCATCAGTTTACTTTGTCCTTGTGTTGTTACAGCCAGAATCAAACATTCTTTTTTAGCTTTACTAGTATTGCCTGAAGTATTTCATTTTCGAAAAAACAAAACAAATAAACCAACCCTGTTATGCATGTTAGCAGTTCTCAACCATGTCTGCTGCTTTAATTGTCTTTGTCAAACTACCTTTTCCTTGCTTTGCTTCAGAACTGTTTCTTTCTCATTAAAGACAGGGTTTTCTCTTTCAGAAAAGAGCACAGAAAGTTCATGACTTGTATTTTGCAAGTGGATGCAGATTTTTTCAAGGCAGTGTGATTTAAAAATGTGTTTTATGAATAAATTAATAAAGGCTAGGTCACCTAGTATTGTTAAAATATGCAGTGATCATTCTTCTGAACCAAGAAATCTATTTTTAAAGAAGTAAATAACTCTAGCATTTCAAATGAATCTTCTTGGTCAGAGGTTTTAACATTTTCACTTTCTTTTTTAATAGGAAATCCTTTCACATGTAGACATCTTAACCATTAAAATTCTGTAGCTGTGTATTATCACACAGTTTTCTTATCCCATTTTGTTTTCTAAACGGTCGCATTAGTTCCTATATCAAGCCCTCTTTTTCCTCACTCAAATATGAAAAACATGAGTGGGTCTTTATGTGCTTATATCTTGCATGGTTATGCAGAACAAGATTAATATCCTACAAAATAACCATGCCTGTCTTCATTTCTAAAGATAAAATGTTCTTTGTTTCCTACTGTGCTGTGATCTAAGCAGAGCATCATAAAGACTTCAATTATCGTTTTTGTCCGAATCAGAAGGGATTCAGTCAAACCAGCCTCATGAAGAGGTGTGGTGGGTTTTTGTTCATTTGTGTTTTTTTTTCCTTTTCTAAATTGCTGCTGGGTTTAAGACCGTCCATCTGATCCTGACAATTTTACCTTTCCCCAGAGATAAAAGCAATGAGGCATGTGCTGCTTGCCTTTTGGATTGCAACTTTATTTGTATACAGAACTTGCTGATCAGAAATCTATTGCATAGGCATGGCGTTTGTCAGTTCCCCAAAGGACATCCCTTCCCTTCCCCATGTGCTGATAAGTATTCTGTCTTTTACTTTGATCCTCTGATGAAAAGTGCATGCTTCATCTTCTACTTGTGAGTGATGTTTCTTTCTCTTTTTTCTCTCTCCTTGTCTTAATTTCCTGGCTTCTCTTCCTTTCCTTTCCCTTTATTCTCTCCCCTTTCTTTCTGATGCAGAGATGAAGATAGTTGGGTGTAAGTTTCTGCTTTTCTGTGTAATGTCTGCTTATTGCTTGCTTTTTCCCATTTTCATATCTTTCATGGAATGTTGGGGATTGGTAAAGATAGCAAATCATGACATCATAGGGAAACTTTGGTAACAGAGAGGCATAGACTTTGTCTTACCAGTCTCTCTTCATAACACAGTGTTTCAGACAACTGTAGTAGCTATGACAGATGAATCAGTAGCAAAGGTGAGAAACATCTCAGCATCTGTTCTGTAAGTAAGCGCAAAGTCATGGCAAAAATACATTAAGAAATGGGCGTGGCAAAATCCATCAGCTATTCTCAGAATGTTCATGGCAAGAGAGTCAACGAGACTAAAAGACTTAATTATGTAATAATTAGCCCCAAAAAGCGTTTACAAGGAGAATAAAAAATATTTTTGTTATTAATAAACTTGCAGAAACAGAAAGCTAAAATACTAAGCTGGAGGAGAAAAAAATATATTAAAAATCAACTCACCACTACTGAAAGGAAACTGTTTCAGGGAGATCATTGAATTTAAGAGCAGCATTGTACAAATTCTTTTCTAGTCATAGAAGTCGAACAATGGATAGCAAATAATCTAGTAAATATTGTTTGTCCCTTTTCCTTGAAACAATTGAGTGTTCTGTTCACCAAAAGCTAGAGGAACACACAGAGTTAAACCTGCATAATGTTCTCTTTATAAAATAAATTTTAAAAAAAAGTTAATTTAATTTGCCATACAGGCAGTAGATAAAAGCTCTGTTTCCCCTTGCTGCTATAATATTACTTGCAATAATGTTAATAGTTGCATACTGTAACTATTTCAGGAATATAGGCCTTAAAAAAATTAGTGACTGACTGGTGAAGGGGCAGAGAAATAAACTGCTGAAATGGATCTAATGTGATTCCCAGAGACTGTCTGACCATACCAGGCTTCTTAATTTTAACAGGCAAGTAGTAATACAGTGGGCAATACAGCAGATTTTTACACCGGTGTCAAAGGTGACTTCACTGTTAAAGCACGGGAAAATCGTGCAGTGTGAGGCTTGTCACTCTTAATCTTTTGCGACATGATTGAGAACGAGTCCCTGATGGTCAGCCAGAAAGAAGGGCACACAGCGTTTGAGACACTTCCCATACAGTGCACTTTGTCTGTTTTTTCCATTTGGAAAAATAATGTGATGATCACAAAGCTGATTGTGGGCCTCGGTCTGTTAACCTCTTCTGTCTTGAAATTACTGCACTTCAGAAGCAGTTGCATGTTTTACATTTGGAGAAAGTTAGAACTTAAAGTAAGGGTGTAGTATGCTGTTTGAGAGCAGAACCCAATTACTGGCACCCTGCTCTTGTGCAGTGGCCCCCAAAGCTACTGCAGAGAAGAGCCGTCCATCGCGGCAACGTCTGGTTTAATACGGTGCTCTTGGCCAGATACAAGAGCAGTTACCATTGTAAAGAGCTGGAACAAATATAGCCAAAGCACATTATAACACTATCGATGAATATAAGTATTCTACATTTTATAGTTTGTCTCAAAGATTTTAGTTACTTGCTGGACTGAGTCTCTTACGGAGTCAAACCCTTAGTGGTTTAAATTGCTGTAACTTCACTGAAGGCAGTGGGGTGATGCTGATTTACTCTCATTGTGGGGAGGTTCATTTATATATAGGACATAAATGTATGGTTTTGTTTTTTCTTCATAAGCCATGGTGGAAGAAACTCTGAGTGTCCTTCTTGCCCATTCACGCTCTGGGGCTTATTGGCCCTCTTCTGTAAAATGCCAGTATTTTCAAAAAGGTGCTAAACCCAGTGATGTACAGAGTCGAGGAGACAGGATATCACAGTGTTGGGCCCTAAGTAAATAGGACCATCTCAACAATTTAACAAATACAGACATAAATAGTAATTTTTATAGATGGATTGTTTTTCATATCCTTGGCTGCTTAAATTGTAAAAGACTAAACTTCCAGTTTAAAAAATCCAATGAAGATTCTCTTGATAAATACAGTTATTTTACTAAGTTACTTGAAACTAGACCTGCACATCCTGAATGTTGTGAGCTGCCGCTTTTCCCCAGCTTACAGGGATATGTTACGTGTCCTTTACAGGTTCACAAAGTCATAGAACATTGACCTCTTAGAAATCAGATTTGCTAGAATCAAGATCATAGAATCATTAAGGTTGGAAAAGACCTCTAAGATCATCAAGTCCAACCGTCAACCCAACACCACCATGCCCA